>JAPTMU010000079.1:515901-543743 GCA_028583405.1 Pogonophryne albipinna
AAGTGAAAAAAAAAAATCTATCCATCCATCTATCTATCGATCTATACCTATCTACCTATCAGTGGCGGCCGGCCCATAGGGGCGCTAGGGGCGCCGCCCCACCTCTTCCCACATACAAAAAAAATAAATATTTAAATATATATTTTTTTTTAAAAAAAAACAAGGTAATATTATATAATTGGTATCAGTAAAATGTATAATCTACAATAAAATCTCGTTTAAAATTGTGTTACGACGATGTCTAAAGTTACTGATAAGTCACATGTTTCCTGCCTGGCCCTGCCCATGTGTCATTACCTTTATATATACAGTCTATGGTCATTACCCTCTCTCGTCTGGGCGGTAAGAAAGGAGCCCTCAACCAGTGCAGCAGCAGCCACTAGCAGCTGACTGTTGCTATCTGTAAACTATGATGCCGAAACATAATTTCAGCCAATCAGCGTCGTCAAATCTGATGATCCCCGGTCGCCAATGTCAGCGCCCGGTCCAGTCTGTGAGTAGTTTGGACACTAGTGACTCGTATCCGGTGGGGTGACGCAGTACGGCAGTTGTTGATGAGGATGGTGTGCAGGTGGAGTCTCCGGACCTCGTCCCCGCCCAATTCCGTTCAAGAGCTAATCTCCAATCCTTTCGAAAGGAGAAGTTTGGGAGATAAACTGTTGCTTAAAGACCTTGGACCGGACCAACCCGATTTGTATATATCGCAGCAAGCTCGTGAAAAAGACAAAACGTATCAACGAGGCTTCTCACGTAGCTGGTACACCAGAAAGGCATGGCTAGCTGGATGCAAACAGGTAAATGCTTCTTTTGTTTCCCATGCTTGCTCTTCAAACAGCCGGGGACAGATACGATCTGTTCAGAAACTAGACAAAAGTTAAACAAGTACAAACCACAGACTGTCTGAGTCATGGAGAATACAGTCGCTGGTTTATTTATGTCTGTATAGGCCGTTGTTGTGAGTGTGGACGGTCGGAGCATATATAACGTTAGCTTAGCCAAGCTCCATTTAGAAAACACGCATTTTAAAAAGGGTTTTTCGCCTGCCGTCTGTCTGCAGACTTGTCAAAGCATTAACTCTGGTTTTTATTAACCGGTATCAGTGTTGTTACTTCGGCATCATTTTAAACGTGTATTACAATTAAATCACGGTCAAATATGTTCATCTTGTTGTAGTTGTAGCCCCCTTGCCAGCGATTCTCTCTCTAGTTTAGCATACTCAGCCCGACTCAGCCTGGTTGTTCCTGGCCCTAGAACCACGATTTTATGGGGCCAGAAAAACTGTGAATTAGGACCCGCTAGCCGTTACTCGCCAAGAGGGAAACGCAACCAAAAACGGGCCCCGCACGGCTCGGCACGCTTAAAAGCGAGCTACCCGCTGCAGGTGGAAAACGCGCCATTACATCACCAGAAGTCCTAATTTAAGGGCTCATTTCTCACTATATCAACAGCCCCACCAAAAATATTTTCCACCAGCCGCCACTGCTACCTATATATCTATCTTTTATCCCATCTGATCATGCAGTATGGCCCATTTTAGAATCACATATATGACATTATTGTATAATAATGATTGATGCATTAATGTGTTCACCTCTTCAGAGTTACACTTGGTCAAAGTAGGTCTAATTTGAAATACTTGATGTACTGCTGGGTAGCTTAACACAGATCTCAAGACTAGCTGGTAAGTGATTCTGTAAAACGAATGTAGTGCATCAACTGAAGTACAAGTACCTCATGTTTAACTTAATTAAAGTTCCTCAGTATAGCTTTTATTTAACTATTGAAATGTGCCCGCTGCTGGACAAATACATAGATTTCAAAGACATTTCTCTGAGATTTCAAAAGAGATTAAAGCTCTACAACACATCACTCATGCATAATGCAACGCAACAGACTTCAGGAGGCTCCCAGTTAAACCATTTAGTGTCTTTTCAGCTGGAATCAGAGCTCCCACTCATGCATTATGATGAGCACATGCACACTCCCCCGATCTGTAAAATGAACAATTAAGCAGCGCGGCGCTAATTAAGCGTGGAGATCAAGCGTCTCTCTGTGGTCTCGCCCTGGAGGAGGCTCTTCTTCTGGGCCTCTCATCAAAGCCACGCCCGGGGACGGAGCCTCCTCCTGCGGCTAAACGCGGATTAACACGCCTCTTACAAAAGAAAAGTGTTTCAACAGAAAGCTGAAAACCGACACAGGCTGATAACACTGCAAATATTTCCTGCAGAACACGACCCATGAAAGAAATGTGTTGAATCATTATTAGAAGAAAGCACAGAAACAAAGACGCTGCTCCAAATGCAAATGAAGCCAGGCGCTTAAATCTTTATGCCCGCCTACTGAGTGGCACATGTTTCATCTCGTCATCTCTTCTTCTGCTGCTCTTGTTCTTGGGGAATATGCAAAGTTTATCAGGCCTGCATCCTGACTTTCATGACTGATGGAGGAGTCAGGTAGGAGCGGCTTCAGCCGGCGGCGGGGAATCGGCGCCGTGACGCCCGTGTCTGCTAATGCGCCGCGACGTGCTCCTGATGCCAGCGCTTCATTATAAATATTTTTAAAGGCGCTGCGACCCTCTGGTGCGCGAGGCCTTTGATTCCTGCTGCTCCGCGGGTTTCAGCTCGTCGCTATGACAGCGGCGCCCTAACAGCTCCTCATCACGCGCCTCCTGTCGTCTTTTGTGGGAAGTTTTGCAACAATTAGCATAAATACTGCATGTGTTTCTGCCCTGCCGCTGAAGCAGGATCCGGCGTCCCAGAGATGTCACGGAGCTGCCGGAAAACGACAAACCTTTGTAAAGTGTGCTTTTCTCTAACATACAAAGACGAGGCAAACAGCCGAACATATGTACCCTTTGTGGAATCTTTTATTGAACACATTTGGGAGCAAAGTCTGATTACGAGCTGCCAAAGCCTCGGCGGGATGCGGCCTGCGAGAATGCAAATCTCCCTTCTGCATTCATGAGGTATACTTGTACACATTATTTATTTCACTCCAACTTATTTACATTCTAGATGGAAAGCAATCCGCTGGAAGTTTACCGGGGGAATAGTCGCTCCCGCCGCGCGCTGTGCATTGTTGCTGAAGTGGGAGAAAGTCAAGAAACTTTCAGGTAACAGGAAACGAAGCGTCTGTCTTTTAAACAAAGTTTCGTCTCCAATCCTTCAGTCTGCTCGTAATGAAGGTGCAGCAGCTTTATAAGGGCACACGATGCTGTGCCAATTACTCTCCGAATATGCCCGCAGCTAAATTAAATATATACTTACATGCGATTTCAAAGCAGCCGCAAACCCTCTCTGGCTCCACGGTGGAAGACTTTACTTAAGCTGGAGGAAGAGCATCATTAAAATGAAAGTGAGAGAAACATTCGGTGCCGCCGGCGACTGTTCAAAACGAACGGCAGGGGCGGACGCTCCACTTCACTATTTGATGTTGTTTGTAGGCGAGGAGTTGATTAGCTCCCCCAATGAAAGATTGAGATTACACAGAGAACACGATCCAAAAACCACAGAGGAGGAACACAGAGGAGGATGCACTACGCTGACAATATCAACTATCAACACTAACGAGGCCTCAGATACTCAGAGATGCTCATTGAGACATCATTAAACCTTCAATGGAAGCCTTTCCATTTCCACCAGAAGAGATAAACACAACAATGGTTTTCAGCGTTGTGTTATTGGACACGTTTAGCGTTACATGTGTCTGTATCTTTGAAGGGGGAACAATGCGTAGACATATGAGAGCTCATGCAAAACAAAAAGGTCTAAAGGGTCATTTCTGTATTTTTCAAATGTGTTAAATAGTGCAGTATTGAGCAAGAGCTCTGCAGCCAATAAGTGGACTGCAACTCTTTGTTACCATCGACAGAAAAGCTGGAGCCTGTACTCTGTGTAGATTCAACTCTAGTGAGGCCTCTGAAACTCAGATGTGTACAGAGACACTGATTTAGAGATAATTCAACAATCAGCCTCTCCATCCCCGTCAGACTTGATCAAATAAAACACTGGTTTTCAGCTCGGTGTTATTTTCCCAAAGGCGGACTTTGTCAACCTGGATCCTATTCTCCCATGTGTTTGTATCAAATGGGATTACCATTGTTAAAATTGGTATCATTTGGACGGAGAGCGCTTCAATTTAGTCCTTCAGCATCGATGCATGACACTTAACATTTGTTTTTGACACGGTCAGGCAAAAAGGATCAATATGAATATGGAAAGGAGTCTCCAGTCTGTATCTGATAACGTCTTGGTGTTCAGATGATTTGACAATGCAGAAGGAGAGATGTTAGACATGTAAATACCAATCAAGGCATTCTTTTTTAGATTAACCGTTTCAACGCCTTTTAAAACTCTTTCATAGTATCTTCAACCATTTGAGAGACACTTTGTTGGTTTAAAAATGTGCATAAGGTTGGTAAATAAGAGGACACATCTAGAATAACACCAGACCTACTGTATGTGTATCAATGGGTCAGGAACTCATTTAAAGATAATTGAAAGTAACAAGTCAATTTCTCAGTCGAGTGATCAGCTGATTGAATATCCAGATCTGTAACAGAAACAAGTGCTTTCTGACCTCAGATTTAACAACTAAACCAAAGTCATAGTGTCTAAACAGAAACTAAAGAATCCCCAAGTCCAAAGTTCAGTGTTCGGCTTCTTTTGTACGTTTCCCTTTGATTATAAATCCACGTCGACACGGAGTAGCTGTAAAGACAGAGTTAAAGAACAGCTTCCCTCTGAAGGCCTTGCATCACCACAGCGGCCATCTTGTCTTCCCTCTAGCCTTCTTCATGGATTATGGAACAAGGCGCTCCCATTGTTGCCAAACTGGGACTCCAGAGGAAGGAATCTGCAGAAGTTAAACAAAGGAAGAGAATCACCATGCTGCCACTTCAAAAAAACACAGATCACAATGTGACTCGCTGGCGTCTGAAACCAGGCGGAGCTTTGATCTGCCCACTTCCTGTTAGCACCTCATTGTCTTCAAAACCTCCTCTTCCACCCTGAGCTGAAATATCACATTTATATATTCTGTATGTCCTCATTTTTTTTTTATCATTTTAAAACAATTTCCTGTTAATCTTTTATCTGAATCCCCCCGGTGTCGTCGGGCGGATCATTATCTGTCAGTGAACTTCCTAACAAAGCCGTCATGTAAATGGACTCAGTCAGCCGTGTCCTCCATCTCTGAACCTCCTCTCCAATACATATATCATCCACATAATCACCCCATCCAACCCCCACCCCGCCTCTGGGTGACCACAAGACCCCCCCCCCCCCCTCCTCCAGGCACCTACAGCACCACTGGGATTTATTATCAGAGACAAACATCCCATCAGAGCGGGGTTTAACGTCTTACTCGGGCTTCCTATAGACAGCTGATTGCATTTAAACACTATTAAGGACCTGAATCTATTCTGGTTTGTAAATCAGAGCAAACAATCACAATGAGCTGACCTCACTGATAAACCCTTTTTGTGACCAATAAAAACAGAAAAGAGGAGTAAACCATTTGCATGATAGCGCTAGCTGAGTTCTACAAGGTATTCAAATGTCCACCTGGTGATATTGTCAATAGAAACCATCAGACTGAGCTTAAATTGCCTCATTGATAAACCACTTCTTCAGGAAACACATAATGGTGCTAAATGAATAGTCAGAAGATCACTAAAGTGCAGGATTCATCACAAATGTCTACACATTCAACATTAAATGGGAATCCCTCCAACAGTATTGGGATATTGAATCGGAAACAAAGTTGTGGATTGACTGACGGCCATTGCCATCTATAGAGGACACACATATTGTTTTTCAGAAAGGGCGGTGACATTTAACACGTGCTCACTCCCTTAGGTGTAACATGAAGGAACGTGGAATCATATTTTAAACAAACCTAACAAAAGGGTCATGGAGATGTCAATGAAATATCTCGAAGACTCTTGAACTACAGTCACAAATCCAGTCTCTAAATGCGTTGAGACTGAAGACGATCCGCCTGGTTTTGTTTCCAAAACTGAATATAACCCGCACAGCACCTCAAAATCAAAAACAAATCAAAGGTCTTAATAATGAGTCTGTTATAAGCAGCCTGTGGTACCAGAGACATATGCACAGAAATGCTTCTACATCAGTTTGGTAAAAAGCAGATCTCAATGTTTGGGTCATCTGATTTCACTGCGTCGCTTCACTTATGACGACTTACAAAAAAGATAATACCCTCCAAAAACTCCAAACATCAAAACTGGTAATAGAGTTTTAAAAAAGCTCAGTTTCCAGTGATTTAAAACGCAGTTGGTGTTCTAATGTAAGACAAATAAGCATAGAAACGATATGTTAAATAAATATCTGTGTACATCTGGATGAGGCCTTAGAAAGTCCCCAAAAGATAGGATATCTATTTTGAATTGCACGACTTCCAAGACTAATTAACCTAAAACTTGAAATTTGTGCATAGCCTTTAACTAGAGTCCATCTGAACTATAATAAACCCAACAAGACAGCTGAAGTATCCAGGAGACGTCTAGGTTTCATGATAGGGAATCTAAGGATATGTTACTGCACCACAGTTCACTTGATTGCCATCTTTCACACAACATTTGTTCCAAACTAAACGGGTTGATTGTGAAAGCATACACAATAAAATGAACACAGGAATGTAAAACTCTTTAATAATTCACATTTTTAACCTATTTTCTGGGTCTTTTCTCCAGGTTTTATCAGTCTTCCTCTCTCTGTGTCCTCATCTCTCCTCCGTGCAGCCCATCCTGGCCCAATGAGTTATTATTACACCCTGAGAATATGCAAATTGAAGCAGCTCGCCGGTGTGTGTTTTTGATGGAAGAATACAAATCACTGCAGACATGACACTTTTTTAATTTTCCTGATGAATGCAATGCTTCAGAAAGAGGAAGGATTGATGACCGGGCGTAATGAACCCTTTAGCACGGAGAGACTCTTCAGAGGCTTTTCATTACACTGTCCTGTGAAGACGCCCGTCCACAAATCTGTCCGAATAGATCATCTAGGCCGCTAGCTAACGTGCTAACGCGCTAACGGAGTCCACGGTGAATCCCCTTTATGAGTCGGGGGGGAGGGGGGAGAAATAAAGGTAGTACTATTACAGTGAAATGCAGAAAAAAGGCCTGCATTTAAAATGTTATGGAGGTAAAAGTGCAAAAGTCTTTACATTGAAATGAAACTCAAACCATCAAAAGTACTATTTTGCTACTGAATAACGATTATTTATGCATGAACAAAATTGAAAGACACTACAGGTGAATAGGGTAAAAAATGTAACTAACAGATACCACCATGAAACTTCCCCACTTAATTACGGACATAATATTTTTTTACATTACGAGTTTTGCTAAATGTTATGTTTAAATATGCAAATGAGGCCTTATGTATTGACTTTGGTGAATTGTTGGAGTAATCTACTGGCACTAACAGATACAATTAGGGTTAGGGTTAGCTCCTTAATGTGGATTTCGGATGTTTTCTTTACACTAGTTGGAAAGAACATATGTTAGGGAGGCAGATATAGCCCAAATTTCTAAAACAATACAAAAATGAAAGAAACTACAGGTGAATAGGGTAAAAAATGTAACTAACAGAGATTACCATCAAACTTCCACAGTTCATTACGGACAGTAAGACATTATTTTTATATATTACAAGTTGTTTTACATGTTATGTTTAAATATGCAAATGACGCATTACGTATTGCCTTTTGTTGAATATAGGAGAAATCTACAGACACTAACAGACAAAATTAGGGTTAGGGTTAGCCCCTAAATGTAGATTTTGGATGTTTGTTTTCCACTAGTTGGAAAGAACATATGTTAGGGAGGCAAAATAGAACAGAAATCCAATACAAAAAAAAAAACCTGAGTCGTATCCAGTAAATATGAGGTTTCCATATCTCCATTTTGTATCTGTTGTCACCAAAACAGTAAAAATACATTCAAAAACTCAACAAAGTGTCCATGATAGTGAGCTGTGTTTTATCGAGAACTATTTTATGACTCCGAGAGTTACCTGGAAATGTTCTGACCAAGTTATGAATGGATCTGTGTTTGAGCATCGCCGTGGTCATTTGTTAATTGAACACTCTGACTAATTGTGTTCATCAATAACCCTTTTTTATCTATGCTCACACCCTTTGCATTGCTTTGCATTGATGAGTCCTAAAGCCCAGAAAATGTGTCAGTTTTTCCCATCTGTGGGACGGATAAAGAGATTCTGAGTTTTTGTTGACTTGTTTGCCACTGAAATTAATTTATGCAATAATCCAACATCACATGGAGAACTCCCATTGGACCAACCTTAAATAAATTAGGTACAATAATTGAGATCTGCTTTAAGTAACGCCCCTGTTCTTTCTGTTTTCTTGGACCTACAAAGGGAAACCATCAGTTGGCCTTTGTGGAGCTGTGTGTGTGTGTGTGTGTGTGTGTGTGTGGTTTTTACAGAGTAATGGCCTCTATTCATTATGAGGCCAGTTGATTTTCATTTACTCTCGTGGCTCCGACAATTAAAGGGAGCAGCTGAGGAGGAGATGGAGAGTCCGGGACGCCCAGAGGTCGCCCACCACTTTAAGTGATAAATTAAATACTATTATCAAGACCCCCCCTCAACCTCCACACACACACACACACACACACACACACACACACACACACACACACACACACACACACACACACACACACACACACACACACACACACACACACACACACTGTCCCATCACTGTATCTGAAACACAAAGGACCAGTCACACCGACACTTTAAGCTTTTTTTAATTAAATTGATTTCTGAGCTTCACTGCAGATACCAAAACAATAATTCATTTAATATTTAACTCTGTCTTTTCTTAACAAGTTAAACAAAGGAGACCTGAAAGCTGACCAAACCGCTTAAGTGATGATAAAAAAAACCTCTGGTGTCCAGCTTTGACTTTATATAAGAATTGGACATAGATCAGAGCGGAGCTACGTCACTTCCTGCCAAAATCACATCCCTGCCCTCTTTCAGCTGAAAACAAAGCATCAGCACAAAGCTGAAAAATATAGTTGTATCACGTCTAAAAGCTTAACCAACACAAATGATCCAGGATAAGGATTTTCTTTACTTCCACTTAAAAAAGGACAGTAAAAGAAACGTTTTAATTCAGTAATCCCAGTTCCAGTGTTAGCTGCTGCCTGCCACTCGTCCACTGTTAAACCAACCAGACATCGATCCTCTGTCGATTTAAATAAACCATACATTTGGATTAATACTGAGCAAAACCCAGAGGTATCATGCTCAGTGGGAGATTGATAATCACCGCTAAATGTCTATTAAAACTAGCTGGAAGCCCTCCATGGACTCTGCGATGACCACTTCTTCTGGTTCTACTCTTAACGTCGATCATCGATCTCCAATAACATTGTTTAATAGTTTGCCTGTCTGATCATCATAACTGGGCTCCTTGCAGATCAAAAAAGGCACAGGATTAAACATTTTGGATGTTAGAGGCAAAAACCTCAGAATCTGAATTTAGCGCCAGTCAAATGACAGCAAGGGTTTTCACCCAAAAAAGGGGAGTGGCCTTGCATAGAGGGAAAGTACCCCTTGGCTTGGCACCACAGTTCAAAACTAAATCAAAGACAGTCCACAGAAGACTCACTTTGGGCCTTTGACCTTCGCCATCTTGGTTTTTTGGTAGAGAAATGTGTCCCAGAAGTCTGGAGACGTTTTTGTCGACCAAAATTGATGTGTAAAGACAAACTGTGAAAGTCTTTAAGATTTAAGAAGAAAACAAAGGCTTCACGTTGAGAGACCTGTCAATCACAGGTAGCCCCGCCCTAAAGCATACGCTGCTTTATCGTCTATTTGTAGTTTGTAGTTTCCTCAGTTGTCTTTATGTCATCTTTCTTGTCCTTTTGTTTGGTTGTCCTCTCCTTCTCATACTGTCCTCTTTGACGTTTATTATGTCTTCTCGTGTTACCGTCCGGGTCTTCTTTCTTCCTGTTGTTTTTGTCCTTTTCCTCTTGTTGTCTTACAATCATTTTCTCATGATGTATTGTTGTCCTTTCAGTCCCCTGATGTCGTCCTCTAGTATTGTACATCCTGTCCCCATGTTTTACTGTCCTTTATATCTTTCCTGACCTTTATTTTGTTGTCCTCCTCTCTCCTTGTCCTTGTTGTCTGATCATGCTTTTTTGTCCTCTAATGTTGTCTTACAGTATAGTATTGTTCGCCATGTCCTATGTGTCTGTCCTTTCACCATTAATGTCTCTTCATCTTGTCCACCATGTCTTTTTGTTCCACTGTCATCTCACTGTTGTCTCATGTTGTCCATCATTGTCTCTTTTGTTGTCTGCAGTTTCTCAGTTGTCTTCCCTTATCCTTGTGTCATCCTCCCTGTCCCTTTGTTTTGTTGTCCCCCTCTACATCCTCTCATATTGTCCACTTTGTTGAATCATGTCTCGGTCCGCTTGTACTGCTGTCTTCTGTCTACTCCTTTTTTAGTCTTTGTTGTGTTCTCCACGTCCTTCGCTGTCCTCTCTTGTCCTGTCACCGTCAACTAATGTCATTTTTAACCGTTGATATTGTCCCTGTTTTCTTGTCTACCGTCATATTGTCCTGCTGTGTTCTTACTGTCTTCGTCCTCATTTTTTGTTGTAATCCTGTCTTCTCATGTCCTCCTTTTCCTCTTGATGTCATCTCCAATGTCTTGCTATTTCCTGTCCCCTTGTTTCATTGTCCTCATATGCTATCAAGCACCTTGCTGTCACCTTCGTCTGAAGTCTCTTTTATTCTCTGCAGTTTCTCCGTTCTTTTCTGATCTACCTCCACACTTGTCTTCCCGTCCCTCTGTCTCTGAATCTGTGACAGAAACCTGGACAGAAACCCTCGTCCAGCGGCGCCTCGTCCACAACAAAACACATATTAGCATTAGAGAGCAAACTAACATATTAGCGAGCACTTCATCTGCCGGGACGGGCTCCTCGGGACAATTAGTCATCCGGCGGGGGGACAAACACAATTACAGCGAAGCAATAACTGAGTGTGAAAAAAAACTCCTGACCTCTGCATCTCGTCTCATTGCATTAGTATCACAGTGTGAAAGACAAAGCTAATGGAAATGAGGAGGAGACAGGCAATACTGCTGATTGGGCCTGATATAATTAGAATAATATCCCGTCCGCCGTTAATACCAGAGGAGGGGATAAATAACGGGGATCAGTTAATAGCCAGCGCGCTCAAAACGGCTGCGTCTTAAATATGCCGAGGCCAGCGCTTCTTCCTGTTTACTCATGGGCCGCTGATCGCCTGATATTGATGTGGCGGAGCGATGGCCGCTTCTTCATCTTGATTATTCATCTTGATAAATACATAAGGACGGGCGAAATTAGGGCTGTTTTTCAGGATTATCCCGGCTGATAGATGCTCCGCTCACACTTTACTTTGGAGGATTCTCTGCATCCACAAATATTAATTTAGCAGCTGACAGGAAGGGAGATGTTGTTTTGCTCCAAAGTGTTTTAATTGTTTTTCCTCCCCGAAGCGAAATATTATTTGTCACTTTTAGGAAATGATCAGTGAATTGCAGCGACTGTACGTTAATTCATCTCAAGTCTGACAGGTTTAGTTATCTGACGGTATTCAGAATGTACCGTTTATCATCCAGTTTGTGTTCGGGCTTTTTCACCAAATCAGGAAAGAAGTAAACAAGTATGGTTTGCGTTTCTGTCTTCTGTTAAAAAATGGACTTCCTGTCACCAAGGAAACCTCCATCTTTAAGTGTCTTTGCCGTCATGTTTCTAACCGTTTCAAATGTGTTTTCCTCACGACACAAAAATGCTTAAAATCAACATTTGTCCTGGATTTATAAATCTACTTTTTGTGTGTTTTCGTGTGCACTTTGAGACAAACACATATCTTATCTGCCTGTTATTTCCAGTGGGATTCGGGGAGGTCACTTAATGACCATCGACTGACACTTTCAATTACGCTCAATTTGACGATTAAAGGCTTTCGAAATGTTTTCATCAATTAGTTGAGAGTAATTAATTTACACCAACTCTGTTCGGTGTTCTGCTGATGTGATGTGAGAAGGAAGGAATACATTCTTAATAACCTGTAAGCAAGCAAAATATAGTTCCTGTCTTACTGACATTTTAGTTTTAGGAAAATTAGCTTGAACAACTCGATGCCTGGAGGTTGTTTTTAGACGAATAAAAGTTCCTCACGTTAAAACATTTTGAAGGTAAAAGAAGAAACAGCGACTCCACTAAAGCAGGCATTATCAGGTATTTGTATTTGTATATATAATAATATATTATCTACATTTGGCCATTTACAGATTTAGTCCTTTAAAGAAATGAACGAGCAGGATTTGTTGCACTTAATTACTTTCTGACATCTCATGAAATCTATATTGTGATATCAAATGATGTATAGCATCATCGAGGATTGACCATCGACCTTCCACTGAGTAAAATATTGAAACCAATAACTATTCTTCATACTTCATTCTCGGATGTACTAACTGTGCACGGCAAGAACATGCATTCGAATGAGAGATTAAACAACAGAACAATTATACAAATAATGTAATATACATTTTAGACCTGGGTCCATTTCTTTAGGTCAGTAAACACGTGAAATGTTAGCAAAGTGTGTGTGTGTGTGTGTGTGTGTGTGTGTGTGTGTGTGTGTGTGTGTGTGTGTGTGTGTGTGTGTGTGTGTGTGTGAAGCAGCGAGCATATGAACCCAGTGAGAGGAACCTCATTAATGTCACATCCTGCAGAGATTCACGCCCCGCACACTTCGCCGGCGGGAGGAAATACTGGAGGAAACACGGCGAGAGGACGTGAACATCCATCGCACTTCAAATATTATCTCACGGCGTCAGGACTGATGGAGCTCCCATCATCCATCTGTGCAGGAACAAGGACTCCATTACTCTGAATCTGCCTCTGCTCATCTAATGCCGCTTTGAATCAATCAACAGAGTGCATCTGATCACAGCGTAATGCGTTATGAGAGGCGGACGACACACACAACGACTCCTCTCTCACTCTGCTCCACGGGATTCATCCAGGCCTCGATGGAGAGGAAGAGGAAGAGGCCGCCCGCTCGATGACTTCCTGTTAATAATATTCCTGCACGCGGCCGAGGAGGAGATCTTGAATTGTTCCGCTCGATGTTAGCGGCGTCTGAATTAACCCCGCCTCCTCAGAGGTGTGTTAGAGACGACCTGACGGGATTAAATCAGTGCTCATCACATGAAACACACACCTCAGAGAGTGAGTGTGTGTGTGTGTGTGTGTGTGTGTGTGGCCTAGCATTACTATACTTGTGGGGACCTAAATCTGTTTACATAGTCACGTGTGGGGACTCGCCTCCCTTATGGGGACAAAATTAAGGTCCCCATAAGGGGGATCATTAATTTTAGGGTGAAGACTTGGTTAGGTTTAGGATAAGGGTTAGGGTAAGGGTAAGGTTAAGGGTAAGGGTTAGGGTTAGGCATGTGTTGGTTAAGGTTAAGGTTAGGATAAGTCTCCAGGAAATGCATGTAAGTCAATGTAATGTCCCCTGAAGTGATGTATACATGGTATGTGTGTGTGAACAGATCCATGTTTCAGTTGAAGTGTGTGTGTGAGCGCTGCACACTGTTCAAGGACTTATCAAATATCAAAGACAACCTAATATTTTAAAAGGATGTTACAAAAGAAACACATTCTTCATTATATGTTGAGGAATATGATTGGTTCTCTGGATGCAGTTTGTAACACATGGTTAACGTTAGCATAATGAATACGTACAGAATCGTGTGGTTAGTGAACGATCATACTTCTTGGTCTAATCGTGTATTTGGTTACGCAATTTCTGTACATCTCATACTTTACAACAATTCAATCGAAAGAAAACAAAGATGCAAAACTAACAACACAACCATTCGTTTGAATTTAGAAAAAGGTCATGATTTGTCTTATGTACGTTTATCTAAATGAATCCTGCCCTCCTTAGATGTTAGAGGCGACCTGACGGGATTAAAGCAGGGCTCATCACCTGGAACACACACCTCAAAGTGTGTGTGTGTGTGTGTGTGTGTGTGTGTGTGTGTGTGTGTGTGTGTGTGTGTGTGTGTGTGTGTGTGTGTGTGTGTGTGTGTGTGTGTGTGTGTGTGTGTGTGTGTGTGTGTGTGTGTGTGTGTGTTGCAAACTGCAGCCTGCTCCTAATGAACTCAGATCTCTGAATGTGTTCGGCTGCCAACAGAAGAGAACAGGCAGTGTTTTATTTCCAAGAACTACAAGGGAATGAGAGAATAAAGAGATCATACTTTCCTTTTTCATCTTAAGCACTTTACTAATTAGCAATTAGCATAAAAAAGAGAGCGTGAATACATGTTGGTTTACGGAGTTGGTATGAAAACAGACTGAACGTCTCTTCATACATGTCGATGGAAATGATGCAAGAAGCAGCTCAAGTTCACATCATATCTGGGTCATTCTGGAATCTGGGTGATACAAGTCTGCTGAAATATATTCCTTCTAAAAACATCTAAAACCTGTTAAATAGCAATAACTAACTCTTAACTTGATGAATCCACAACAAGTCGAGCTTAAAGTATTTTTATTATTATGTTTATACTTTATACAAAGCTTATTTGTAATGTCACTGGTGTTACGTGTTACCAGGAAGAAGAGTAACACCAGTGACAATTTGGAGAAAACACTACCATTTTAACAAAATGGCTGCAATGTGTCAGACCAAATATGGCTTCAGTCAATATCAACATCGTTTAACTCTTCAATACATTGTCCCATTCAAATGTTCACCCCTAGGGCTCTGACATTAGTAACACTAATGACAGACTTGAAAGACGCATGTAACATTTGAAGATAAATGACACCTTTAACAAACAAAGTAAGAAGTATCTTTCCTTATGTCTTTGTCTTTGCCTCAAATGATCTCTTGTTACAGGAGGCACTTCAGAGACAGTACGTTATTTCAAAATAAAAGCGTTTTGTGTAGCAGTAACACCAATGACGTCATTTTGGGTGACTGACATTTATTTGATATTATTAATAATAATTTGCGTTTTTTGTTACCATTGCAGTGTTAGCCTATATTTAATGTAATGTTATGTAAATATAAATTAGATTTATTTATTGAAAAAAAATCTTTTAAATGAAAACTATAGGCTCCACTTCCATGTATGATCAAAGTGACAAGGCAGTTCCTTGAACTTGGCATTTTAAATAAATTGCAATTTACGTATATAAAACCATTTTTTATTTATTTTTTATTTAGAACCATTGCAAAGAAAATCTCTATTTATTCAACATATATAATGAATGTGAGTATTAGGTCAACGTCATGTATTTTGGTGTCTGCAAAAGTAAGTGACAGCACTTCCACCTTTTCTGTAGAAGTACTGATCTGCACTATAAATAATATTGTCAATTCCTCATTTGCATATCTAAAAATGACATGTCAGAAAACTTGTAATATAAAAAGTAATTGTGTTAATGTCAGTAATGGCGTGGAGAAGTTTCATGGTGATATCTGCAAGTTAAATATTTTACCCTATTCACCTAAAGTGTATTCTGCCTATTGATCGCTAAATGGTTTCTCTACTCTCAGGGTTACAGTCATTTAACAGCTCGTGTCCATGGGAAGAATGTGTGTTATAACACGGTAACATGGGTGAAACATGGGTGAAATATGGGTGAAACATGGGTGAAACATGGGTGAAACATGGGTGAAACATGGGTGTAACATGGGTGAAACATGGGTGTCATAATGGTGTAACATGGGTGTAACATGGGTGAAACATGGGTGTAACATGGGTGAAACATGGGTGTAACATGGGTGTAACATGGGTGAAACATGGGTGTAACAGTGTAACATGGGTGTAATACGGGTGTCATAATGGTGTAACATGGCCTTAATAATGTAGAAATATGAATGTAATACTGGCGTAATAGGGCTTTAACGGGAGTGTATTAATGTGTAATATGGATGTAATTTAGAAAATAGCAATCAATTAATTTGACATAACATTTATTTAAGTGATTTCCAAATGAATGGACAAAGAATTCAGGGTCATTTTACTTTACGTCTTCATTTAAAGTTCTGAAAATGTGTCTCACTTTAGCGACGAGCTAAATGAATATGACTTATAAGGAATTAATGACACAGAGATCAGCTGTTCTGACGACTTGACATTTATTTTTTTCAGCGTTCGTCTGTTTTCCATATAGATGCAGTGTGAGCCTCTTGAAAGCACCACAGAAGAAGAAGCAGCACATGTTTAATTCATCCTGCCGCTGTTAATCCTCCGCGGGCGCTGTTTATCTCGGCTTTGTACTTTTGTTTAAAGCCAGTTGTTGACAACTCTTGAGCATGTCAAACTATCACCGCTAATAATTGCTTAAGGAGCTGGAACTTTCTGCAAATGTTGGTTCCAGCACAAAACACTCCTCCTCCTCCTCGCGCTACTGAACGCCTCAGATGCATTTTTAAATGTCCCTTTCCCTCTTCAACTCTCAGCGAAAAAGATTCCCTCTGTAATTCAAAGCGATGGCTGCGAGAGGAAGGAATAAAAAAGAATAATGCAGCGCCTTCTTCCGAGACACGGTGGAGAAAAACTGTCAAGTGCGGCTCTTTTCTGATTAGTTTCTATTCTCCCTCGCTCCGGCTTTTTGTTCTTGACCCGGGAATCCTAAAGAGCTTCTTCTTCTGTGGTGGGAATAATAATGTTATGCTGAGGAAGATGAATGGGAACAAGCGCTGGCCCCGGGCGGTACACACCTCTCTCTCTCTTTGGGTCAGCGCCTCACGCCGAGCTGCCAGTTGATTAATCCCAATTAGACGGGCTGTCACTTTCCTGCAGAGAAGGAGGACTGAAGAACAGGAAGGAGCGTTTTACCCCCGTCTGTCTGTCAGAGAGTCTCAGAGACTTTAAACATCTCACTGAGGACGAGACAGGAAACAGACATTTACCCAGCGTCAGGGCGGAACTCTTTTTGGAGAACACGTTTAATGACTCTTTAATAACTGCAGAGAAATACAACACGAAGAAGCAGAAGTGATGTGATCTTCGTTATATCATTATAATGTTCCATAAATAACGTGCAATTACGTAACTACCACAACGGTTTCTTTGCACTGCTAAATACCAAATACTGTTAATATTTACATTAATGATGTCTATTACCGTCTACGTTTCCTGTAGTTATTGAATTGTTCTTTTTACGGCACTGTTAGTGTACAGTTTCATTATTATTGTGCTGATGTGTTTATTGTATCTGTGTAACTCTGGCTCAACCATACGGGAAGAATAAAGTCCTATCTGGTATATTCACCGTGGAGTTGCTGCTGTTGAGTCTTCATCATGAGTCTGAGTCTTCATCATGAGTCTGAGTCTTCATCATCAGTCTGAGTCTTCATCATGAGCCTGAGTCTTCATCATGGGTCTGAGTCTTCATCATGAGCCTGAGTCTTCATCATGAGTCTGAGTCTTCATCATGAGTCTGAGTCTTCATCATGAGACTGAGTCTTCATCATGAGTCTGTGTCTTCATCATGTCTTCATCATGAGCCTGAGTCTTCATCATGAGCCTGAGTCTTCATCATGAGCCTGAGTCTTCATCATGAGTCTGAGTCTTCATCATGTCTTCATCATGAGCCTGAGTCTTCATCATGAGCCTGAGTCTTCATCATGAGCCTGAGTCTTCATCATGAGTCTGAGTCTTCATCATGAGACTGAGTCTTCATCATGAGTCTGTGTCTTCATCATGTCTTCATCATGAGCCTGAGTCTTCATCATGAGCCTGAGTCTTCATCATGAGCCTGAGTCTTCATCATGAGTCTGAGTCTTCATCATGAGTCTGAGTCTTCATCATGAGCCTGAGTCTTCATCATGAGTCTGAGTCTTCATCATGTCTTCATCATGAGCCTGAGTCTTCATCATGAGACTGAGTCTTCATCATGAGTCTGAGTCTTCATCATGAGCCTGAGTCTTCATCATGAGCCTGAGTCTTCATCATGAGTCTGAGTCTTCATCATGTCTTCATCATGAGCCTGAGTCTTCATCATGAGTCTGAGTCTTCATCATGAGCCTGAGTCTTCATCATGAGCCTGAGTCTTCATCATGAGTCTGAGTCTTCATCATGTCTTCATCATGAGCCTGAGTCTTCATCATGAGTCTGAGTCTTCATCATGAGCCTGAGTCTTCATCATGAGTCTGAGTCTTCATCATGAGCCTGAGTCTTCATCATGAGTCTGAGTCTTCATCATGAGCCTGAGTCTTCATCATGAGTCTGAGTCTTCATCATGAGCCTGAGTCTTCATCATGAGTCTGAGTCTTCATCATGAGTCTGAGTCTTCATCATGAGCCTGAGTCTTCATCATGAGCCTGAGTCTTCATCATGAGCCTGAGTCTTCATCATGAGTCTGAGTCTTCATCATGTCTTCATCATGAGTCTGAGTCTTCATCATGAGCCTGAGTCTTCATCATGAGTCTGAGTCTTCATCATGAGTCTGAGTCTTCATCATGAGCCTGAGTCTTCATCATGAGCCTGAGTCTTCATCATGAGTCTGAGTCTTCATCATGAGCCTGAGTCTTCATCATGAGCCTGAGTCTTCATCATGAGCCTGAGTCTTCATCATGAGCCTAGCCTGAGTCTTCATCATGAGCCTGAGTCTTCATCATGAGTCTGAGTCTTCATCATGTCTTCATCATGAGCCTGAGTCTTCACCATGAGTCTGAGTCTTCATCATGAGCCTGAGTCTTCATCATGAGTCTGAGTCTTCATCATGAGCCTGAGTCTTCATCATGAGCCTGAGTCTTCATCATGAGTCTGAGTCTTCATCATGAGTCTGAGTCTTCATCATGAGCTGAGTCTTCATCATGTCGTTCATCATGAGCCTGAGTCTTCATCATGAGCCTGAGTCTTCATCATGAGTCTGAGTCTTCATCATGAGTCTGAGTCTTCATCATGAGCCTGAGTCTTCATCATGAGCCTGAGTCTTCATCATGAGTCTGAGTCTTCATCATGTCTTCATCATGAGCCTGAGTCTTCATCATGAGCTGAGTCTTCATCATGAGCCTGAGTCTTCATCATGAGCTGATCTTCATCATGAGTCTGAGTCTTCATCATGTCCTTCACATGAGTCTGAGTCTTCATCATGAGTCCTGAGTCTTCATCATGAGCCTGAGTCCTTCATCATGAGTCTGAGTCTTCATCATGAGTCTGAGTCTTCATCATGAGTCTGAGTCTTCATCATGTCTTCATCATGAGCCTTGAGTCTTCACCATGAGCCTGAGTCTTCATCATGAGCCTGAGTCTTCATCATGAGTCTGAGTCTTCATCATGAGCCTGAGTCTTCATCATGAGCCTGAGTCTTCATCATGTCTTCATCATGAGCCTGAGTCTTCATCATGAGCCTGAGTCTTCATCATGAGCCTGAGTCTTCATCATGAGTCTGAGTCTTCATCATGAGCCTGAGTCTTCATCATGAGCCTGAGTCTTCATCATGAGTCTGAGTCTTCATCATGTCTTCATCATGAGCCTGAGTCTTCATCATGAGCCTGAGTCTTCATCATGAGTCTGAGTCTTCATCATGAGCCTGAGTCTTCATCATGAGTCTGAGTCTTCATCATGAGTCTGAGTCTTCATCATGAGCCTGAGTCTTCATCATGAGCCTGAGTCTTCATCATGAGTCTGAGTCTTCATCATGAGCCTGAGTCTTCATCATGAGCCTGAGTCTTCATCATGAGCCTGAGTCTTCATCATGAGTCTGAGTCTTCATCATGAGCCTGAGTCTTCATCATGAGCCTGAGTCTTCATCATGAGCCTGATTCTTCATCATGAGCCTAGCCTGAGTCTTCATCATGAGCCTGAGTCTTCATCATGAGTCTGAGTCTTCATCATGTCTTCATCATGAGCCTGAGTCTTCACCATGAGTCTGAGTCTTCATCATGAGCCAGAGTCTTCAGCATGAGCCTGAGTCTTCATCATGAGTCTGAGTCTTCATCATGAGTCTGAGTCTTCATCATGAGTCTGAGTCTTCATCATGTCTTCATCATGAGCCTGAGTCTTCATCATGAGTCTGAGTCTTCATCATGAGTCTGAGTCTTCATCATGAGCCTGAGTCTTCATCATGAGCCTGAGTCTTCATCATGAGTCTGAGTCTTCATCATGTCTTCATCATGAGCCTGAGTCTTCATCATGAGCCTGAGTCTTCATCATGAGCCTGAGTCTTCATCATGAGTCTGAGTCTTCATCATGAGTCTGAGTCTTCATCATGAGCCTGAGTCTTCATCATGAGCCTGAGTCTTCATCATGAGTCTGAGTCTTCATCATGAGTCTGAGTCTTCATCATGAGTCTGAGTCTTCATCATGTCTTCATCATGAGCCTGAGTCTTCACCATGAGCCTGAGTCTTCATCATGAGCCTGAGTCTTCATCATGAGTCTGAGTCTTCATCATGAGCCTGAGTCTTCATCATGAGCCTGAGTCTTCATGATGAGCCTGAGTCTTCATCATGAGCCTGAGTCTTCATCATGAGCCTGAGTCTTCATCATGAGCCTGAGTCTTCATCATGAGTCTGAGTCTTCATCATGAGCCTGAGTCTTCATCATGAGCCTGAGTCTTCATCATGAGTCTGAGTCTTCATCATGAGCCTGAGTCTTCATCATGAGCCTGAGTCTTCATCATGAGCCTGAGTCTTCATCATGAGCCTGAGTCTTCATCATGAGCCTGAGTCTTCATCATGAGTCTGAGTCTTCATCATGAGCCTGAGTCTTCATCATGAGCTTGAGTCTTCATCATCAGTCTGAGTCTTCATCATGTGTCTGAGTCTTCATCATGAGCCTGAGTCTTCATCATGAGTCTGAGTCTTCATCATGTCTTCATCATGAGCCTGAGTCTTCATCAAGAGTCTGAGTCTTCATCATGAGTCTGAGTCTTCATCATGAGCTTGAGTCTTCATCATGAGCCTGAGTCTTCATCATGAGCCTGAGTCTTCATCATGAGTCTGAGTCTTCATCATGAGCTTGAGTCTTCATCATGAGCTTGAGTCTTCATGATGATCCTGAGTCTTCATCATGAGTCTGAGTCTTCATCATGAGCCTGAGTCTTCATCATGAGTCTGAGTCTTCATCATGAGCATGAGTCTTCATCATGAGCCTGAGTCTTCATCATGAGCCTGAGTCTTCATCATGAGTCTGAGTCTTCATCATGAGCCTGAGTCTTCATCATGAGCCTGAGTCTTCATCATGAGTCTGAGTCTTCATCATGAGCCTGAGTCTTCATCATGAGCCTGAGTCTTCTTCATGAGCCTGAGTCTTCATCATGAGTCTGAGTCTTCATCATGAGCATGAGTCTTCATCATGAGCCTGAGTCTTCATCATGAGCCTGAGTCTTCATCATGAGCCTGAGCCTTCATCATGAGACTGAGTCTTCTTCATGAGCCTGAGTCTTCATCATGAGTCTGAGTCTTCATCATGAGCATGAGTCTTCATCATGAGTCTGTGTCTTCATCATGAGCCTGAGTCTTCATCATGAGCCTGAGCCTTCATCATGAGCCTGAGTCTTCATCATGAGTCTGAGTCTTCATCATGTCTTCATCATGAGCCTGAGTCTTCATCATGAGCCTGAGTCTTCATCATGAGCCTGAGTCTTCATCATGAGTCTGAGTCTTCATCATGTCTTCATCATGAGCCTGAGTCTTCATCATGAGCCTGAGTCTTCATCATGAGTCTGAGTCTTCATCATGAGTCTGAGTCTTCATCATGAGCCTGAGTCTTCATCATGAGCCTGAGTCTTCATCATGAGTCTGAGTCTTCATCATGTCTTCATCATGAGCCTGAGTCTTCATCATGAGCCTGAGTCTTCATCATGAGCCTGAGTCTTCATCATGAGCCTGAGTCTTCATCATGAGTCTGAGTCTTCATCATGTCTTCATCATGAGCCTGAGTCTTCATCATGAGTCTGAGTCTTCATCATGAGCCTGAGTCTTCATCATGAGCCTGAGTCTTCATCATGAGTCTGAGTCTTCATCATGAGTCTGAGTCTTCATCATGAGTCTGAGTCTTCATCATGTCTTCATCATGAGCCTGAGTCTTCACCATGAGCCTGAGTCTTCATCATGAGCCTGAGTCTTCATCATGAGTCTGAGTCTTCATCATGAGCCTGAGTCTTCATCATGAGCCTGAGTCTTCATCATGAGCCTGAGTCTTCATCATGAGCCTGAGTCTTCATCATGAGTCTGAGTCTTCATCATGTCTTCATCATGAGCCTGAGTCTTCATCATGAGCCTGAGTCTTCATCATGAGTCTGAGTCTTCATCATGAGCCTGAGTCTTCATCATGAGCCTGAGTCTTCATCATGAGTCTGAGTCTTCATCATGTCTTCATCATGAGCCTGAGTCTTCATCATGAGCCTGAGTCTTCATCATGAGCCTGAGTCTTCATCATGAGTCTGAGTCTTCATCATGAGCCTGAGTCTTCATCATGAGTCTGAGTCTTCATCATGAGCCTGAGTCTTCATCATGAGCCTGAGTCTTCATCATGAGCCTGAGTCTTCATCATGAGCCTGAGTCTTCATCATGAGTCTGAGTCTTCATCATGAGCCTAAGTCTTCATCATGAGCCTGAGTCTTCATCATGAGCCTGAGTCTTCATCATGAGCCTGAGTCTTCATCATGAGCCTGAGTCTTCATCACGAGTCTGAGTCTTCATTATGAGTCTGAGTCTTCATCATGTCTTCATCATGAGCCTGAGTCTTCACCATGAGCCTGAGTCTTCATCATGAGTCTGAGTCTTCATCATGAGTCTGAGTCTTCATCATGAGCCTGAGTCTTCATCATGAGCCTGAGTCTTCATCATGAGCCTGAGTCTTCATCATGAGTCTGAGTCTTCATCATGAGCCTGAGTCTTCATCATGAGCCTGAGTCTTCATCATGAGTCTGAGTCTTCATCATGAGCCTAAGTCTTCATCATGAGCCTGAGTCTTCATCATGAGCCTGAGTCTTCATCATGAGCCTGAGTCTTCATCATGAGCCTGAGTCTTCATCATGAGCCTGAGTCTTCATCATGAGTCTGAGTCTTCATCACGAGTCTGAGTCTTCATCATGAGTCTGAGTCTTCATCATCTCTTCATCATGAGCCTGAGTCTTCACCATGAGCCTGAGTCTTCATCATGAGTCTGAGTCTTCATCATGAGTCTGAGTCTTCATCATGAGCCTGAGTCTTCATCATGAGCCTGAGTCTTCATCATGAGTCTGAGTCTTCATCATGTCTTCATCATGAGCCTGAGTCTTCATCATGAGCCTGAGTCTTCATCATGAGCCTGAGTCTTCATCATGAGCCTGAGTCTTCATCATGAGCCTGAGTCTTCATCATGAGTCTGAGTCTTCATCATGAGCCTGAGTCTTCATCATGAGTCTGAGTCTTCATCATGAGCCTGAGTCTTCATCATGAGCTTGAGTCTTCATCATCAGTCTGAGTCTTCATCATGTGTCTGAGTCTTCATCATGAGCCTGAGTCTTCATCATGAGTCTGAGTCTTCATCATGTCTTCATCATGAGCCTGAGTCTTCATCAAGAGTCTGAGTCTTCATCATGAGTCTGAGTCTTCATCATGAGCTTGAGTCTTCATCATGAGTCTGAGTCTTCATCATGAGCCTGAGTCTTCATCATGAGCCTGAGTCTTCATCATGAGTCTGAGTCTTCATCATGAGCCTGAGTCTTCATCATGAGCCTGAGTCTTCATCATGAGCCTGAGTCTTCATCATGAGTCTGAGTCTTCATCATGTCTTCATCATGAGCCTGAGTCTTCATCATGAGCCTGAGTCTTCATCATGAGCCTGAGTATTCATCATGAGTCTGAGTCTTCATCATGAGCCTGAGTCTTCATCATGAGTCTGAGTCTTCATCATGAGCCTGAGTCTTCATCATGAGCCTGAGTCTTCATCATGAGCCTGAGTCTTCATCATGAGCCTGAGTCTTCATCATGAGCCTGAGTCTTCATCATGTCTTCATCATGAGCCTGAGTCTTCATCATGAGTCTGAGTCTTCATCATGAGCCTGAGTCTTCATCATGAGCCTGAGTCTTCATCATGAGTCTGAGTCTTCATCATGAGTCTGAGTCTTCATCATGTCTTCATCATGAGCCTGAGTCTTCACCATGAGCCTGAGTCTTCATCATGAGCCTGAGTCTTCATCATGAGTCTGAGTCTTCATCATGAGCCTGGGTCTTCATCATGAGCCTGAGTCTTCATCATGAGTCTGAGTCTTCATCATGTCTTCATCATGAGCCTGAGTCTTCATCATGAGCCTGAGTCTTCATCATGAGCCTGAGTCTTCATCATGAGTCTGAGTCTTCATCATGAGCCTGAGTCTTCATCATGAGCCTGAGTCTTCATCATGAGTCTGAGTCTTCATCATGTCTTCATCATGAGCCTGAGTCTTCATCATCATGAGCCTGAGTCTTCATCATGAGCTTGAGTCTTCATCATCAGTCTGAGTCTTCATCATGTGTCTGAGTCTTCATCATGAGCCTGAGTCTTCATCATGAGTCTGAGTCTTCATCATGTCTTCATCATGAGCCTGAGTCTTCATCAAGAGTCTGAGTCTTCATCATGAGTCTGAGTCTTCATCATGAGCTTGAGTCTTCATCATGAGTCTGAGTCTTCATCATGAGCCTGAGTCTTCATCATGAGCCTGAGTCTTCATCATGAGTCTGAGTCTTCATCATGAGCTTGAGTCTTCATCATGAGTCTGAGTCTTCATCATGAGTCTGAGTCTTCATCATGAGCCTGAGTCTTCATCATGAGCATGAGTCTTCATCATGAGTCTGAGTCTTCATCATGAGCCTGAGTCTTCATCATGAGCCTGAGCCTTCATCATGAGCCTGAGTCTTCATCATGAGTCTGAGTCTTCATCATGTCTTCATCATGAGCCTGAGTCTTCATCATGAGCCTGAGTCTTCATCATGAGCCTGAGTCTTCATCATGAGTCTGAGTCTTCATCATGTCTTCATCATGAGCTGAGTCTTCATCATGAGCCTGAGTCTTCATCATGAGTCTGAGTCTTCATCATGAGTCTGAGTCTTCATCATGAGCCTGAGTCTTCATCATGAGCCTGAGTCTTCATCATGAGTCTGAGTCTTCATCATGTCTTCATCATGAGCCTGAGTCTTCATCATGAGCCTGAGTCTTCATCATGAGCCTGAGTCTTCATCATGAGTCTGAGTCTTCATCATG
Source organism: Pogonophryne albipinna (assembly GCA_028583405.1). NCBI lineage: Eukaryota > Metazoa > Chordata > Actinopteri > Perciformes > Artedidraconidae > Pogonophryne > Pogonophryne albipinna. The sequence goes on from JAPTMU010000079.1 coordinate 541,175, forward strand.
TCTTCATCATGAGCCTGAGTCTTCATCATGAGTCTGAGTCTTCATCATGAGCCTGAGTCTTCATCATGAGCCTGAGTCTTCATCATGAGTCTGAGTCTTCATCATGAGTCTGAGTCTTCATCATGAGTCTGAGTCTTCATCATGTCTTCATCATGAGCCTGAGTCTTCACCATGAGCCTGAGTCTTCATCATGAGCCTGAGTCTTCATCATGAGTCTGAGTCTTCATCATGAGCCTGAGTCTTCATCATGAGCCTGAGTCTTCATCATGAGCCTGAGTCTTCATCATGAGTCTGAGTCTTCATCATGTCTTCATCATGAGCCTGAGTCTTCATCATGAGCCTGAGTCTTCATCATGAGTCTGAGTCTTCATCATGAGCCTGAGTCTTCATCATGAGCCTGAGTCTTCATCATGAGTCTGAGTCTTCATCATGTCTTCATCATGAGCCTGAGTCTTCATCATGAGCCTGAGTCTTCATCATGAGCCTGAGTCTTCATCATGAGTCTGAGTCTTCATCATGAGCCTGAGTCTTCATCATGAGTCTGAGTCTTCATCATGAGCCTGAGTCTTCATCATGAGCCTGAGTCTTCATCATGAGCCTGAGTCTTCATCATGAGCCTGAGTCTTCATCATGAGTCTGAGTCTTCATCATGAGCCTAAGTCTTCATCATGAGCCTGAGTCTTCATCATGAGCCTGAGTCTTCATCATGAGCCTGAGTCTTCATCATGAGCCTGAGTCTTCATCACGAGTCTGAGTCTTCATCATGAGTCTGAGTCTTCATCATGTCTTCATCATGAGCCTGAGTCTTCACCATGAGCCTGAGTCTTCATCATGAGTCTGAGTCTTCATCATGAGTCTGAGTCTTCATCATGAGCCTGAGTCTTCATCATGAGCCTGAGTCTTCATCATGAGTCTGAGTCTTCATCATGAGCCTGAGTCTTCATCATGAGCCTGAGTCTTCATCATGAGCCTGAGTCTTCATCATGAGCCTGAGTCTTCATCATGAGTCTGAGTCTTCATCATGAGCCTAAGTCTTCATCATGAGCCTGAGTCTTCATCATGAGCCTGAGTCTTCATCATGAGCCTGAGTCTTCATCATGAGCCTGAGTCTTCATCATGAGTCTGAGTCTTCATCACGAGTCTGAGTCTTCATCATGAGTCTGAGTCTTCATCATGTCTTCATCATGAGCCTGAGTCTTCACCATGAGCCTGAGTCTTCATCATGAGTCTGAGTCTTCATCATGAGTCTGAGTCTTCATCATGAGCCTGAGTCTTCATCATGAGCCTGAGTCTTCATCATGAGTCTGAGTCTTCATCATGTCTTCATCATGAGCCTGAGTCTTCATCATGAGCCTGAGTCTCTTCATCATGAGCCTGAGTCTTCATCATGAGCCTGAGTCTTCATCATGAGCCTGAGTCTTCATCATGAGTCTGAGTCTTCATCATGAGCCTGAGTCTTCATCATGAGTCTGAGTCTTCATCATGAGCCTGAGTCTTCATCATGAGCTTGAGTCTTCATCATCAGTCTGAGTCTTCATCATGTGTCTGAGTCTTCATCATGAGCCTGAGTCTTCATCATGAGTCTGAGTCTTCATCATGTCTTCATCATGAGCCTGAGTCTTCATCAAGAGTCTGAGTCTTCATCATGAGTCTGAGTCTTCATCATGAGCTTGAGTCTTCATCATGAGTCTGAGTCTTCATCATGAGCCTGAGTCTTCATCATGAGCCTGAGTCTTCATCATGAGTCTGAGTCTTCATCATGAGCCTGAGTCTTCATCATGAGCCTGAGTCTTCATCATGAGCCTGAGTCTTCATCATGAGTCTGAGTCTTCATCATGTCTTCATCATGAGCCTGATCTTCATCATGAGCCTGAGTCTTCATCATGAGCCTGAGTATTCATCATGAGTCTGAGTCTTCATCATGAGCCTGAGTCTTCATCATGAGTCTGAGTCTTCATCATGAGCCTGAGTCTTCATCATGAGCCTGAGTCTTCATCATGAGCCTGAGTCTTCATCATGAGCCTGAGTCTTCATCATGAGCCTGAGTCTTCATCATGTCTTCATCATGAGCCTGAGTCTTCATCATGAGTCTGAGTCTTCATCATGAGCCTGAGTCTTCATCATGAGCCTGAGTCTTCATCATGAGTCTGAGTCTTCATCATGTCTTCATCATGAGCCTGAGTCTTCACCATGAGCCTGAGTCTTCATCATGAGCCTGAGTCTTCATCATGAGTCTGAGTCTTCATCATGAGCCTGGGTCTTCATCATGAGCCTGAGTCTTCATCATGAGTCTGAGTCTTCATCATGTCTTCATCATGAGCCTGAGTCTTCATCATGAGCCTGAGTCTTCATCATGAGCCTGAGTCTTCATCATGAGTCTGAGTCTTCATCATGAGCCTGAGTCTTCATCATGAGCCTGAGTCCTTCATCATGATCTGAGTCTTCATCATGTCTTCATCATGAGCCTGAGTCTTCATCATCATGAGCCTGAGTCTTCATCATGAGCTTGAGTCTTCATCATCAGTCTGAGTCTTCATCATGTTCTGAGTCTTCATCATGAGCCTGAGTC
>JAPTMU010000079.1:544743-716932 GCA_028583405.1 Pogonophryne albipinna
CATGATGAAGACTCAGACTCATGATGAGATGATGAAGACTCAGGCTCATGATGAAGATCAGGCTCATGATGAAGACTCAGACTCATGGTGAAGACTCAGGCTCATGATGAAGACATGATGAAGACTCAGACTCATGATGAAGACTCAGGCTCATGATGAACAATCAGACTCATGATGAAGACTCAGGCTCATGATGAAGACTCAGGCTCATGATGAAGACTCAGACTCATGATGAAGACTCAGGCTCATGATGAAGACATGATGAAGACTCAGGCTCATGATGAAGACTCAGGCTCATGATGAAGACTCAGGCTCATGATGAAGACATGATGAAGACTCAGGCTCATGATGAAGACTCAGGCTCATGATGAAGACTCAGGCTCATGATGAAGACTCAGGCTCATGATGAAGACATGATGAAGACTCAGACTCATGATGAAGACTCAGACTCATGATGAAGACTCAGACTCATGATGAAGACTCAGACTCATGATGAAGACTCAAGCTCATGATGAAGACTCAGACTCATGATGAAGACTCAGGCTCATGATGAAGACATGATGAAGACTCAGACTCATGATAAAGACTCAGGCTCATGATGAAGACTCAGGCTCATGATGAAGACTCAGGCTCATGATGAAGACTCAGGCTCATGATGAAGACTCAGGCTCATGATGAAGACTCAGGCTCATGATGAAGACTCAGACTCATGATGAAGACTCAGACTCATGATGAAGACTCAGGCTCATGATGAAGACTCAGGCTCATGATGAAGACTCAGACTCATGATGAAGACTCAGGCTCATGATGAAGACATGATGAAGACTCAGGCTCATGATGAAGACTCAGGCTCATGATGAAGACATGATGAAGACTCAGGCTCATGATGAAGACTCAGACTCATGGTGAAGACTCAGGCTCATGATGAAGACATGATGAAGACTCAGGCTCATGATGAAGACTCAGACTCATGATGAAGACTCAGGCTCATGATGAAGACTCAGGCTCATGATGAAGACTCAGGCTCATGATGAAGACTCAGACTCATGATGAAGACTCAGGCTCATGATGAAGACTCAGACTCATGATGAAGACTCAGACTCATGATGAAGACTCAAGCTCATGATGAAGACTCAGACTCATGATGAAGACTCAGGCTCATGATGAAGACATGATGAAGACTCAGACTCCTGATGAAGACTTAGGCTCATGATGAAGACTCAGACACATGATGAAGACTCAGACTGATGATGAAGACTCAAGCTCATGATGAAGACTCAGGCTCATGATGAAGACTCAGGCTCATGATGAAGACTCAGACTCATGATGAAGACTCAGGCTCATGATGAAGACTCAGGCTCATGATGAAGACTCAGACTCATGATGAACTCAGACTCATGATGAAGACTCAGGCTCATGATGAAGACATGATGAAGACTCAGACTCATGATGAAGACTCAGGCTCATGATGAAGACTCAGGCTCATGATGAAGACTCAGACTCATGATGAAGACTAAGGCTCATGATGAAGACATGATGAAGACTCAGGCTCATGATGAAGACTCAGGCTCATGATGAAGACATGATGAAGACTCAGGCTCATGATGAAGACTCAGGCTCATGATGAAGACTCAGACTCATGGTGAAGACTCAGGCTCATGATGAAGACATGATGAAGACTCAGACTCATGATGAAGACTCAGGCTCATGATGAAGACTCAGGCTCATGATGAAGACTCAGGCTCATGATGAAGACTCAGACTCATGATGAAGACTCAGGCTCATGATGAAGACTCAGACTCATGGAAGACTCAGGCTCATGATGAAGACATGATGAAGACTCAGACTCATGATGAAGACTCAGGCTCATGATGAAGACTCAGGCTCATGATGAAGACTCAGACTCATGATGAAGACTCAGACTCATGATGAAGACTCAGGCTCATGATGAAGACTCAGACTCATGATGAAGACTCAGACTCATGATGAAGACTCAGGCTCATGATGAAGACTCAGACTCATGATGAAGACATGATGAAGACTCAGGCTCATGATGAAGACTCAGACTCATGATGAAGACTCAGGCTCATGATGAAGACTCAGGCTCATGATGAAGACTCAGACTCATGATGACATGATGAAGACATGGTGAAGACTCAGACTCATGATGAAGACTCAGACTCATGATGAAGACTCAGGGTCATGATGAAGACTCAGGCTCATGATGAAGACTCAGGCTCATGATGAAGACATGATGAAGACTCAGGCTCATGATGAAGACTCAGACTCATGATGAAGACACAGGCTCATGATGAAGACATGATGAAGACTCAGACTCAAGATGAAGACTCAGGCTCATGATGAAGACTCAGACTCATGATGAAGACTCAGACTCATGATGAAGACTCAGGCTCATGATGAAGACTCAGACTCATGATGAAGACTCAGGATCATGATGAAGACTCAAGCTCATGATGAAGACTCAGGCTCATGATGAAGACTCAGGCTCATGATGAAGACTCAGACTCATGATGAAGACTCAGGCTCATGATGAAGACATGATGAAGACTCAGGCTCAGATGAAGACTCAGCTCATGATGAAGACTCAGGCTCATGATGAAGACTCAGGCTCATGATGAAGACTCAGACTCATGATGAAGACTCAAGCTCATGATGAAGACTCAGACTCATGATGAAGACTCAGGCTCATGATGAAGACATGATGAAGACTCAGACTCATGATGAAGACTCAGGCTCATGATGAAGACCCAGGCTCATGATGAAGACTCAGGCTCATGATGAAGACTCAGGCTCATGATGAAGACTCAGGCTCATGATGAAGACTCAGACTCATGATGAAGACTCAGACTCATGATGAAGACTCAGGCTCATGATGAAGACTCAGACTCATGATGAAGACTCAGGCTCATGATGAAGACTCAGACTCATGATGAAGACTCAGGATCATGATGAAGACTCAAGCTCATGATGAAGACTCAGACTCATGATGAAGACTCAGGCTCATGATGAAGACTCAGGCTCATGATGAAGACATGATGAAGACTAAGGCTCATGATGAAGACTCAGGCTCATGATGAAGACTCAGGCTCATGATGAAGACTCAGGCTCATGATGAAGACTCAGGCTCATGATGAAGACTCAGACTCATGATGAAGACTCAGACTCATGATGAAGACTCAGACTCATGATGAAGACTCAGGATCATGATGAAGACTCAGACTCATGATGAAGACTCAGGCTCATGATGAAGACTCAGGCTCATGATGAAGACTCAGACTCATGATGAAGACTCAGACTCATGATGAAGACTCAATCATGATGAAGACTCAGCTCATGATGAAGACTCAGGCTCATGATGAAGACTAGGCTCATGATGAAGACTCAGACTCATGATGAAGACTCAGGCTCATGATGAAGACATGATGAAGACTCAGGCTCATGATGAAGACTCAGGCTCATGATGAAGACTCAGACTCATGATGAAGACTCAGACTCATGATGAAGACTCAAGCTCATGATGAAGACTCAGACTCATGATGAAGACTCAGACTGATGATGAAGACTCAAGCTCATGATGAAGACTCAGGCTCATGATGAAGACATGATGAAGACTCAGACTCATGATGAAGACTCAGGCTCATGATGAAGACTCAGACTGATGATGAAGACTCAAGCTCATGATGAAGACTCAGGCTCATGATGAAGTCTCAGGCTCATGATGAAGACTCAGGCTCATGATGAAGACTCAGGCTCATGATGAAGACTCAGACTCATGATGAAGACTCAGACTCATGATGAAGACTCAGGCTCATGATGAAGACAAGATGAAGACTCAGACTCATGATGAAGACTCAGGCTCATGATGAAGACTCAAGCTCATGATGAAGACTCAGGCTCATGATGAAGCCTCAGGCTCATGATGAAGACTCAGACTCATGATGAAGACTCAGGCTCATGATGAAGACTCAGACTCATGATGAAGACTCAGGATCATGATGAAGACTCAAGCTCATGATGAAGACTCAGGCTCATGATGAAGACTCAGGCTCATGATGAAGACTCAGACTCATGATGAAGATTCAGGCTCATGATGAAGACATGATGAAGACTCAGGCTCATGATGAAGACTCAGGCTCATGATGAAGACTCAGGCTCATGATGAAGACTCAGACTCATGATGAAGACTCAGGCTCATGATGAAGACATGATGAAGACTCAGACTCATGATGAAGACTCAGGCTCATGATGAAGACTCAAGCTCATGATGAAGACTCAGGCTCATGATGAAGACTCAGGCTCATGATGAAGACTCAGGCTCATGATGAAGACTCAGGCTCATGATGAAGACTCAGACTCATGATGAAGACTCAGACTCATGATGAAGACTCAGGCTCATGATGAGACATGATGAAGACTCAGACTCATGATGAAGACTCAGGCTCATGATGAAGACTCAGGCTCATGATGAAGACTCAAGCTCATGATGAAGACTCAGGCTCATGATGAAGACTCAGGCTCATGATGAAGACTCAGGCTCATGATGAAGACTCAGACTCATGATGAAGACTCAGCTCATGATGAAGACTCAGACTCATGATGAAGACTCAGACTCATGATGAAGACTCAGGCTCATGATGAAGACATGATGAAACTCAGACTCATGATGAAGACTCAGGCTCATGATGAAGACTCAGACTGATGATGAAGACTCAGCTCATGATGAAGACTCAGGCTCATGATGAAGACTCAGGCTCATGATGAAGACTCAGGCTCATGATGAAGACTCAGGCTCATGATGAAGACTCAGGCTCATGATGAAGACTCAGACTCATGATGAAGACTCAGACTCATGATGAAGACTCAGGCTCATGATGAAGACATGATGAAGACTCAGGCTCATGATGAAGACTCAGACTCATGATGAAGACTCAGGCTCATGATGAAGACATGATGAAGACTCAGGCTCATGATGAAGACTCAGACTCATGATGAAGACTCAGACTCATGATGAAGACTCAGGCTCATGATGAAGACTCAGACTCATGATGAAGACTCAGACTCATGATGAAGACTCAGGCTCATGATGAAGACATGATGAAGACTCAGACTCATGATGAAGACTCAGGCTCATGATGAAGACTCAGACTGATGATGAAGACTCAAGCTCATGATGAAGACTCAGGCTCATGATGAAGACTCAGGCTCATGATGAAGACTCAGGCTCATGATGAAGACTCAAGCTCATGATGAAGACTCAAGCTCATGATGAAGACTCAGGCTCATGATGAAGACTCAGGCTCATGATGAAGACTCAGACTCATGATGAAGACTCAGACTCATGATGAAGACTCAGGCTCATGATGAAGACATGATGAAGACTCAGGCTCATGATGAAGACTCAGACTCATGATGAAGACTCAGGCTCATGATGAAGACATGATGAAGACTCAGGCTCATGATGAAGACTCAGGCTCATGATGAAGACTCAGACTCATGATGACATGATGAAGACATGGTGAAGACTCAGACTCATGATGAAGACTCAGACTCATGATGAAGACTCAGGCTCATGATGAAGACTCAGGCTCATGATGAAGACATGATGAAGACTCAGGCTCATGATGAAGACTCAGACTCATGATGAAGACACAGGCTCATGATGAAGACATAATGAAGACTCAGACTCAAGATGAAGACTCAGGCTCATGATGAAGACTCAGACTCATGATGAAGACTCAGACTCATGATGAAGACTCAGACTCATGATGAAGACTCAGGATCATGATGAAGACTCAAGCTCATGATGAAGACTCAGGCTCATGATGAAGACTCAGGCTCATGATGAAGACTCAGACTCATGATGAAGACTCAGGCTCATGATGAAGACATGATGAAGACTCAGGCTCATGATGAAGACTCAGGCTCATGATGAAGACTCAGGCTCATGATGAAGACTCAGGCTCATGATGAAGACTCAGACTCATGATGAAGACTCAAGCTCATGATGAAGACTCAGACTCATGATGAAGACTCAGGCTCATGATGAAGACATGATGAAGACTCAGACTCATGATGAAGACTCAGGCTCATGATGAAGACCCAGGCTCATGATGAAGACTCAGGCTCATGATGAAGACTCAGGCTCATGATGAAGACTCAGGCTCATGATGAAGACTCAGACTCATGATGAAGACTCAGACTCATGATGAAGACTCAGGCTCATGATGAAGACTCAGACTCATGATGAAGACTCAGGATCATGATGAAGACTCAAGCTCATGATGAAGACTCAGGCTCATGATGAAGACTCAGGCTCATGATGAAGACTCAGACTCATGATGAAGACTCAGGATCATGATGAAGACTCAAGCTCATGATGAAGACTCAGGCTCATGATGAAGACTCAGGCTCATGATGAAGACTCAGACTCATGATGAAGACTCAGGTTCATGATGAAGACATGATGAAGACTAAGGCTCATGATGAAGACTCAGGCTCATGATGAAGACTCAGGCTCATGATGAAGACTCAGGCTCATGATGAAGACTCAGACTCATGATGAAGACTCAGACTCATGATGAAGACTCAGACTCATGATGAAGACTCCAGGCCTCATGATGAAGACTCAGACTCATGATGAAGACTCAGGCTCATGATGAAGACTCAGACTCATGATGAAGACTCAGGATCATGATGAAGACTCAAGCTCATGATGAAGACTCAGGCTCATGATGAAGACTCAGCTCATGATGAAGACTCAGACTCATGATGAAGACTCAGGCTCATGATGAAGACATGATGAAGACTAAGGCTTCATGATGAAGACTCAGGCTCATGATGAAGACTCAGGCTCATGATGAAGACTCAGGCTCATGATGAAGACTCAGACTCCTGATGAAGACTCAGACTCATGATGAAGACTCAAGCTCATGATGAAGACTCAGACTCATGATGAAGACTCAGGCTCATGATGAAGACATGGATGAAGGACTCAGACTCATGATGAAGACTCAGGCTCATGATGAAGACTCAGACTGATGACTGAAGACTCAAGCTCATGATGAAGGAACTCAGGCTCATGATGAAGACTCAGGCTCATGATGAAGACTCAGGCTCATGATGAAGACTCAGACTCATGATGAAGACTCAGACTCATGATGAAGACTCAGGCTCATGATGAAGACATGATGAAGACTCAGACTCATGATGAAGACTCAGGCTCATGATGAAGACTCAGACTGATGATGAAGACTCAAGCTCATGATGAAGACTCAGGCTCATGATGAAGACTCAGGACTCATGATGAAGACTCAGGCTCATGATGAAGACTCAGACTCATGATGAAGACTCAGGATCATGATGAAGACTCAAGCTCATGATGAAGACTCAAGCTCATGATGAAGACTCAGGCTCATGATGAAGACTCAGGCTCATGATGAAGACTCAGACTCATGATGAAGATTCAGGCTCATGATGAAGACATGATGAAGACTCAGGCTCATGATGAAGACTCAGGCTCAGGCTCATGATGAAGACTCAGGCTCATGATGAAAACTCAGGCTGATGATGAAGACTCAAGCTCATGATGAAGACTCAGGCTCATGATGAAGACTCAGGCTCATGATGAAGACTCAGGCTCATGCTCATGATGAAGACTCAGGCTCATGATGAAGACTCAGGCTCATGATGAAGACTCAGACTCATGATGAAGACCCAGGCTCATGATGAAGACTCAGGCTCATGATGAAGACTCAGGCTCATGATGAAGACTCAGGCTCATGATGAAGACTCAGACTCATGATGAAGACTCAGGCTCATGATGAAGACTCAGGCTCATGATGAAGACTCAGACTCATGATGAAGACTCAGACTCATGATGAAGACTCAGGCTCATGATGAAGACATGATGAAGACTCAGACTCATGATGAAGACTCAGGCTCATGATGAAGACTCAGACTGATGATGAAGACTCAGGCTCATGATGAAGACTCAGGCTCATGATGAAGACTCAGACTCATGATGAAGACTCAGGCTCATGATGAAGACTCAGGCTCATGATGAAGACTCAGACTCATGATGAAGACTCAGACTCATGATGAAGACTCAGACCCATGATGAAGACTCAGGCTCATGATGAAGACTCAGACTGATGATGAAGACTCAAGCTCATGATGAAGACTCAGGCTCATGATGAAGACTCAGGCTCATGATGAAGACTCAGGCTCATGATGAAGACTCAGGCTCATGATGAAGACTCAGGCTCATGATGAAGACTCAGACTCATGATGAAGACTCAACAGCAGCAACTCCACGGTGAATATACCAGATAGGACTTTATTCTTCCCGTATGAAATGGTTGAGCCAGAGTTACACAGATACAATAAACACATCAGCACAATAATAATAAAACTGTACACTAACAGTGCCGTAAAAAGAACAATTCAATAACTACAGGAAACGTAGACGGTAATAGACATAATTAATGTAAATATTAACAGTATTTGGTATTTAGCAGTGCAAAGAAACCGTAGTGGTAGTTACGTAATTGCACGTTATTTATGGAACATTATAACGATGTTCCTGAACTCAAACGAAGATCACATCACTTCTGCTTCTTCGTGTTGTATTTCTCTGCACTTATTAAAGAGTCATTAAACGTGTTCTCCAAAAAGAGTTCCGCCCTGACGCTGGGTAAATGTCTGTTTCCTGTCTCGTCCTCAGTGAGATGTTTAAAGTCTCTGAGACTCTCTGACAGACAGACGGGGGTAAAACGCTCCTTCCTGTTCTTCAGTCCTCCTTCTCTGCAGGAAAGTGACAGCCCGTCTAATTGGGATTAATCAACTGGCAGCTCGGCGTGAGGCGCTGACCCAAAGAGAGAGAGAGGTGTGTACCGCCCGGGGCCAGCGCTTGTTCCCATTCATCTTCCTCAGCATAACATTATTATTCCCACCACAGAAGAAGAAGCTCTTTAGGATTCCCGGGTCAAGAACAAAAAGCCGGAGCGAGGGAGAATAGAAACTAATCAGAAAAGAGCCGCACTTGACAGTTTTTCTCCACCGTGTCTCGGAAGAAGGCGCTGCATTATTCTTTTTTATTCCTTCCTCTCGCAGCCATCGCTTTGAATTACAGAGGGAATCTTTTTCGCTGAGAGTTGAAGAGGGAAAGGGACATTTAAAAATGCATCTGAGGCGTTCAGTAGCGCGAGGAGCAGGAGGAGGAGGAGTGTTTTGTGCTGGAACCAACATTTGCAGAAAGTTCCAGCTCCTTAAGCAATTATTAGCGGTGATAGTTTGACATGCTCAAGAGTTGTCAACAACTGGCTTTAAACAAAAGTACAAAGCCGAGATAAACAGCGCCCGCGGAGGATTAACAGCGGCAGGATGAATTAAACATGTGCTGCTTCTTCTTCTGTGGTGCTTTCAAGAGGCTCACACTGCATCTATATGGAAAACAGACGAACGCTGAAAAAAATAAATGTCAAGTCGTCAGAACAGCTGATCTCTGTGTCATTAATTCCTTATAAGTCATATTCATTTAGCTCGTCGCTAAAGTGAGACACATTTTCAGAACTTTAAATGAAGACGTAAAGTAAAGTGACCCTGAATTCTTTGTCCATTCATTTGGAAATCACTTAAATAAATGTTATGTCAAATTAACTGATTGCTATTTTCTAAATTATATCCATATTACACATTAATACACTCCCGTTAAAGCCCTATTACGCCAGTATTACACTCATATTTCTACATTATTAAGGCCATGTTACACCATTATGACACCCATGTTTCACCCATGTTTCACCCATGTTACACCCATGTTACACCCATGTTTCACCCATGTTTCACCCATGTTTCACCCATGTTACACCCATGTTACATCCATGTTACCGTGTTATAACACACATTCTTCCCATGGACACGAGCTGTTAAATGACTGTAACCCTGAGAGTAGAGAAACCATTTAGCGATCAATAGGCAGAATACACTTTAGGTGAATAGGGTAAAATATTTAACTTGCAGATATCACCATGAAACTTCTCCACGCCATTACTGACATTAACACAATTACTTTTTATATTACAAGTTTTCTGACATGTCATTTTTAGATATGCAAATGAGGAATTGACAATATTATTTATAGTGCAGATCAGTAATTCTACAGAAAAGGTGGAAGTGCTGTCACTTACTTTTGCAGACACCAAAATACATGACGTTGACCTAATACTCACATTCATTATATATGTTGAATAAATAGAGATTGTCTTTGCAATGGTACTAAATACAAAATAAATTTAAAATGGTTTTATACGTAAATTGCAATTTATTTAAATTGCCAAGTTCAAGGAACTTTGATCATACATGGAAGTGGAGCCTATAGTTTTCATTTAAAAGATTTTTTTTCAATAAATAAATCTAATTTATATTTACATTAAATATAGGTAACACTGAAATGGTAACAAAAAACGCAAATTATTATTAATAATATCAAATAAATGTCAGTCACCCAAAATGACGTCATTGGTGTTACTGCTACACAAAACGCTTTTATTTTGAAATAACGTACTGTCTCTGAAGTGCCTCCTGTAACAAGAGATCCTTTGAGGCAGAGCACAAAGACATAAGGAAAGATACTTCTTACTTTGTTTGTTAAAGGTGTCATTTTATCTTCAAATGTTACATGCGTCTTTCAAGTCTGTCATTAGTGTCACTAATGTCATAGCCCTAGGGGTGAACATTTGAATGGGAAATGTATTGTATTGAAGAAACGATTTTGATATTGACTGAAGCCACATGTGGTCTGACACATGGCAGCCATTTTGTTAAAATGGTAGTGTTTTCTCCAAATTGTCACTGGTGTTACTCTTCTTCCTGGTAACACGTAACACCAGTGACATTCCTCTACAAATAAGCTTTGTATAAAAATAATAAAAATACTTTAAGCTCTACTTGTTGTGGATTCATCAAGTTAAGAGTTAGTTATTGCTATTTAACAGGTTTTAGATGTTTTTAGAAGGAATATATTTCAGCAGACTTGTATCACCCAGATTCCAGAATGACCCAGATATGATGTGAACTTGAGCTGCTTCTTGCATCATTTCCATCGACATGTATGAAGAGACGTTCAGTCTGTTTTCATACCAACTCCGTAAACCAACATGTATTCACGCTCTCTTTTTTATGCTAATTGCTAATTAGTAAAGTGCTTAAGATGAAAAAGGAAAGTATGATCTCTTTATTCTCTCATTCCCTTGTAGTTCTTGGAAATAAAACATTGCCTGTTCTCTTCTGTTGGCAGCCGAACACATTCAGAGATCTGAGTTCATTAGGAGCAGGCTGCAGTTTGCAACACACACACACACACACACACACACACACACACACACACACACACACACACACACACACACACACACACACACACACACACACACACACACACACACACACACACACACACACACACACACACACACACACACACACACACACACACACACACACACACACACACACACACACACACACACACACACACACACACACACACACACACACACACACACTCTCTCTGAGGTGTGTGTTCCAGGTGATGAGCCCTGCTTTAATCCCGTCAGGTCGCCTCTCACATCTAAGGAGGGCAGGATTCATTTAGATAAACGTACATAAGACAAATCATGACCTTTTTCTAAATTCAAACGAATGGTTGTGTTGTTAGTTTTGCATCTTTGTTTTCTTTCGATTGAATTGTTGTAAAGTATGAGATGTACAGAAATTGCGTAACCAAATACACGATTAGACCAAGAAGTATGATCGATCACTAACCACACGATTCTGTACGTATTCATTATGCTAACGTTAACCATGTGTTAAAAACTGCATCCAGAGAACCAATCATATTCCTCAACCTATAATGAAGAATGTGTTTCTTTTGTAACATCCTTTTAAAATATTAGGTTGTCTTTGATATTTGATAAGTCCTTGAACAGTGTGCAGCGCTCACACACACACTTCAACTGAAACATGGATCTGTTCACACACACATACCATTTATCCATCACTTCAGGGGACATTACATTGACTTACATGCATTTCCTGGAGACTTATCCTAACCTTAACCTTAACCAACACATGCCTAACCCTTACCCTTAACCTTACCCTTACCCTTACCCTAACCCTTACCCTAACCCTTATCCTAAACCTAACCAAGTCTTCACCCTAAAATGAATGATTCCCCTTATGGGGACCTTAATTTGTGTCCCCATAAGGGAGGCGAGTCCCCACACGTGACTATGTAAACAGATTTAGGTCCCCACAAGTATAGTAATGCTAGGCCACACACACACACACACACACACACACACACACACACACACACACACACACACACACACACACACACACACACACACACACACACACACACACACACACTCTCTGAGGTGTGTGTTTCATGTGATGAGCACTGATTTAATCCCGTCAGGTCGTCTCTAACACACCTCTGAGGAGGCGGGGTTAATTCAGACGCCGCTAACATCGAGCGGAACAATTCAAGATCTCCTCCTCGGCCGCGTGCAGGAATATTATTAACAGGAAGTCATCGAGCGGGCGGCCTCTTCCTCTTCCTCTCCATCGAGGCCTGGATGAATCCCGTGGAGCAGAGTGAGAGAGGAGTCGTTGTGTGTGTCGTCCGCCTCTCATAACGCATTACGCTGTGATCAGATGCACTCTGTTGATTGATTCAAAGCGGCATTAGATGAGCAGAGGCAGATTCAGAGTAATGGAGTCCTTGTTCCTGCACAGATGGATGATGGGAGCTCCATCAGTCCTGACGCCGTGAGATAATATTTGAAGTGCGATGGATGTTCACGTCCTCTCGCCGTGTTTCCTCCAGTATTTCCTCCCGCCGGCGAAGTGTGCGGGGCGTGAATCTCTGCAGGATGTGACATTAATGAGGTTCCTCTCACTGGGTTCATACGCTCGCTGCTTCTCACGTCCACACACACACACACACACACACACACACACACACACACACACACACACACACACACACACACACACACACACACACACACACACACACACACACACACACACACACACACACACACACACACACACACACACACACACACACACACACACACTTCACGTGTTTACTGACCTAAAGAAATGGACCCAGGTCTAAAATGTATATTACATTATTTGTATAATTGTTCTGTTGTTTAATCTCTCATTCGAATGCATGTTCTTGCCGTGCACAGTTAGTACATCCGAGAATGAAGTATGAAGAATAGTTATTGGTTTCAATATTTGACTCAGTGGAAGGTCGATGGTCAATCCTCGATGATGCTATACATCATTTGATATCACAATATAGATTTCATGAGATGTCAGAAAGTAATTAAGTGCAACAAATCCTGCTCGTTCATTTCTTTAAAGGACTAAATCTGTAAATGGCCAAATGTAGATAATATATTATTATATATACAAATACAAATACCTGATAATGCCTGCTTTAGTGGAGTCGCTGTTTCTTCTTTTACCTTCAAAATGTTTTAACGTGAGGAACTTTCATTCGTCTAAAAACAACCTCCAGGCATCGAGTTGTTCAAGCTAATTTTCCTAAAACTAAAATGTCAGGAAGACAGGAACTATATTTTCCTTGCTTACAGGTTATTAAGAATGTATTCCTTCCTTCTCACATCACATCAGCAGAACACCGAACAGAGTTGGTGTAAATGAATTACTCTCAACTAATTGATGAAAACATTTCGAAAGCCTTTAATCGTCAAATTGAGCGTAATTGAAAGTGTCAGTCGATGGTCATTAAGTGACGTCCCCGAATCCCACTGGAAATAACAGGCAGATAAGATATGTGTTTGTCTCAAAGTGCACACGAAAACACACAAAAAGTAGATTTATAAATCCAGGACAAATGTTGATTTTAAGCATTTTTGTGTCGTGAGGAAAACACATTTGAAACGGTTAGAAACATGACGGCAAAGACACTTAAAGATGGAGGTTTACTTGGTGACAGGAAGTCCATTTTTTAACAGAAGACAGAAACGCAAACCATACTTGTTTACTTCTTTCCTGATTTGGTGAAAAAGCCCGAACACAAACTGGATGATAAACGGTACATTCTGAATACCGTCAGATAACTAAACCTGTCAGACTTGAGATGAATTAACGTACAGTCGCTGCAATTCACTGATCATTTCCTAAAAGTGACAAATAATATTTCGCTTCGGGGAGGAAAAACAATTAAAACACTTTGGAGCAAAACAACATCTCCCTTCCTGTCAGCTGCTAAATTAATATTTGTGGATGCAGAGAATCCTCCAAAGTAAAGTGTGAGCGGAGCATCTATCAGCCGGGATAATCCTGAAAAACAGCCCTAATTTCGCCCGTCCTTATGTATTTATCAAGATGAATAATCAAGATGAAGAAGCGGCCATCGCTCCGCCACATCAATATCAGGCGATCAGCGGCCCATGAGTAAACAGGAAGAAGCGCTGGCCTCGGCATATTTAAGACGCAGCCGTTTTGAGCGCGCTGGCTATTAACTGATCCCCGTTATTTATCCCCTCCTCTGGTATTAACGGCGGACGGGATATTATTCTAATTATATCAGGCCCAATCAGCAGTATTGCCTGTCTCCTCCTCATTTCCATTAGCTTTGTCTTTCACACTGTGATACTAATGCAATGAGACGAGATGCAGAGGTCAGGAGTTTTTTTTCACACTCAGTTATTGCTTCGCTGTAATTGTGTTTGTCCCCCCGCCGGATGACTAATTGTCCCGAGGAGCCCGTCCCGGCAGATGAAGTGCTCGCTAATATGTTAGTTTGCTCTCTAATGCTAATATGTGTTTTGTTGTGGACGAGGCGCCGCTGGACGAGGGTTTCTGTCCAGGTTTCTGTCACAGATTCAGAGACAGAGGGACGGGAAGACAAGTGTGGAGGTAGATCAGAAAAGAATGAAGAAACTGCAGAGAATAAAAGAGACTTCAGACGAAGGGGACAGCAAGGGGCTTGATAGCATATGAGGACAATGAAACAAGGGGACAGGAAATCACAAGACATTGGAGATGGCATCAAGAGGAAAAGGAGGACATGAGAAGACAGGATTACAACAGAAAATGAGGACGAAGACAGTAAGAACACAGCAGGACAATATGACGGTAGACAAGAAAACAGGGACAATATCAACGGTTAAAAATTACATTAGTTGAACTTGACGGTGACAGGACAAGAGAGGACAGCGAAGGACGTGGAGAACACAACAAAGACTAAAAAAGGAGTAGACAGAAGACAGCAGTACAAGCGGACCGAGACATGATTCAACAAAGTGGACAATATGAGAGGATGTAGAGGGGGACAACAAAACAAAGGGACAGGGAGGATGACACAAGGATAAGGGAAGACAACTGAGAAACTGCAGACAACAAAAGAGACAATGATGGACAACATGAGACAACAGTGAGATGACAGTGGAACAAAAAGACATGGTGGACAAGATGAAGAGACATTAATGGTGAAAGGACAGACACATAGGACATGGCGGACAATACTATACTAGAGAGGAGGACAATAAAATAAAGGTCAGGAAAGATATAAAGGACAGTAAAACATGGGGACAGGATGTAGAATACTAGAGGACGACATCAGGGGACTGAAAGGACAACAATACATCATGAGAAAATGATTGTAAGACAACAAGAGGAAAAGGACAAAAACAACAGGAAGAAAGAAGACCCGGACGGTAACACGAGAAGACATAATAAACGTCAAAGAGGACAGTATGAGAAGGAGAGGACAACCAAACAAAAGGACAAGAAAGATGACATAAAGACAACTGAGGAAACTACAAACAACAAAAGATAAGTAGAAAAAGACGCAGTTTTGGACATCATGAGTAAAAATGTAGATGATATCGAAAGTAAAGGACATGATGGACAAGATGATGAGACATTAAGGCGAACAATGGAGGACAGGACAGAATAAGAGGCCTGGAGTACCTTTCAGTCTCAAGTCTTCTTCAACACAGTCCGTTCATCAGTAAACTATGGTCCCATTTATAGTAAAATAGACGATAAAGCAGCGTATGCTTTAGGGCGGGGCTACCTGTGATTGACAGGTCTCTCAACGTGAAGCCTTTGTTTTCTTCTTAAATCTTAAACCCTTTCACAGTTTGTCTTTACACATCAATTTTGGTCGACAAAAACGTCTCCAGACTTCTGGGACACATTTCTCTACCAAAAAACCAAGATGGCGAAGGTCAAAGGCCCAAAGTGAGTCTTCTGTGGACTGTCTTTGATTTAGTTTTGAACTGTGGTGCCAAGCCAAGGGGTACTTTCCCTCTATCCAAGGCCACTCCCCTTTTTTGGGTGAAAACCATTGCTGTCATTTGACTGGCGCTAAATTCAGATTCTGAGGTTTTTGCCTCTAACATCCAAAATGTTTAATCCTGTGCCTTTTTTGATCTGCAAGGAGCCGAGTTATGATGATCAGACAGGCAAACTATTAAACAATGTTATTGGAGATCGATGATCGACGTTAAGAGTAGAACCAGAAGAAGTGGTCATCGCAGAGTCCATGGAGGGCTTCCAGCTAGTTTTAATAGACATTTAGCGGGGATTATTAATCTCCCACTGAGCGTGATACCTCTGGGTTTTGCTCAGTATTAATCCAAATGTATGGTTTATTTAAATCGACAGAGGATCGATGTCTGGTTGGTTTAACAGTGGACGAGTGGCAGGCAGCAGCTAACACTGGAACTGGGATTACTGAATTAAAACGTTTCTTTTACTGTCCTTTTGTGGAAGTAAAGAAAATCCTTATCCTGGATCATTTGTGTTGGTTAAGCTTTTAGACGTGATATAACTATATTTTTCAGCTTTGTGCTGATGCTTTGTTTTCAGCTGAAAGAGGGCAGGAAGTGACGTAGCTCCGCTCTGATCTATGTCCAATTCTTATATAAAGTCAAAGCTGGACACCAGAGGTTTTTTTTATCATCACTTAAGCGGTTTGGTCAGCTTTCAGGTCTCCTTTGTTTAACTTGTTAAGAAAAGACAGAGTTAAATATTAAATGAATTATTGTTTTGGTATCTGCAGTGAAGCTCAGAAATCAATTTAATTAAAAAAAGCTTAAAGTGTCGGTGTGACTGGTCCTTTGTGTTTCAGCTACTGTGTGTGTGTGTGTGTGTGTGTGTGTGTGTGGGTGTGTGTGTGTGTGTGTGTGTGTGTGTGTGTGTGTGTGTGTGTGTGTGTGTGTGTGTGTGTGTGTGTGTGTGTGTGTGTGTGTGTGTGTGTGTGTGTGTGTGTGTGTGTGTGTGTGTGTGTGTATGTGTGTGTGTGGTGTGTGTGTGTGGAGGTTGAGGGGGGGTCTTGATAATAGTATTTAATTTATCACTTAAAGTGGTGGGCGACCTCTGGGCGTCCCGGACTCTCCATCTCCTCCTCAGCTGCTCCCTTTAATTGTCGGAGCCACGAGAGTAAATGAAAATCAACTGGCCTCATAATGAATAGAGGCCATTACTCTGTAAAAACCACACACACAAACACACACACACACACACACACACACACACATGCGCGCACGTACACACACACACACAGCTCCACAAAGGCCAACTGATGGTTTCCCTTTGTAGGTCCAAGAAAACAGAAAGAACAGGGGCGTTACTTAAAGCAGATCTCAATTATTGTACCTAATTTATTTAAGGTTGGTCCAATGGGAGTTCTCCATGTGATGTTGGATTATTGCATAAATTAATTTCAGTGGCAAACAAGTCAACAAAAACTCAGAATCTCTTTATCCGTCCCACAGATGGGAAAAACTGACACATTTTCTGGGCTTTAGGACTCATCAATGCAAAGCAAAGCAAAGGGTGTGAGCATAGATAAAAAAGGGTTATTGATGAACACAATTAGTCAGAGTGTTCAATTAACAAATGACCACGGCGATGCTCAAACACAGATCCATTCATAACTTGGTCAGAACATTTCCAGGTAACTCTCGGAGTCATAAAATAGTTCTCGATAAAACACAGCTCACTATCATGGACACTTTGTTGAGTTTTTGAATGTATTTTTACTGTTTTGGTGACAACAGATACAAAGGAGATATGGAAACCTCATATTTACTGGATACGACTCAGGTTTTTTTTTTTGTATTGGATTTCTGTTCTATTTTGCCTCCCTAACATATGTTCTTTCCAACTAGTGGAAAACAAACATCCAAAATCTACATTTAGGGGCTAACCCTAACCCTAATTTTGTCTGTTAGTGTCTGTAGATTTCTCCTATATTCAACAAAAGGCAATACGTAATGCGTCATTTGCATATTTAAACATAACATGTAAAACAACTTGTAATATATAAAAATAATGTCTTACTGTCCGTAATGAACTGTGGAAGTTTGATGGTAATCTCTGTTAGTTACATTTTTTACCCTATTCACCTGTAGTTTCTTTCATTTTTGTATTGTTTTGGAAATTTGGGCTATATCTGCCTCCCTAACATATGTTCTTTCCAACTAGTGTAAAGAAAACATCCGAAATCCACATTAAGGAGCTAACCCTAACCCTAATTGTATCTGTTAGTGCCAGTAGATTACTCCAACAATTCACCAAAGTCAATACATAAGGCCTCATTTGCATATTTAAACATAACATTTAGCAAAACTCGTAATGTAAAAAAATATTATGTCCGTAATTAAGTGGGGAAGTTTCATGGTGGTATCTGTTAGTTACATTTTTTACCCTATTCACCTGTAGTGTCTTTCAATTTTGTTCATGCATAAATAATCGTTATTCAGTAGCAAAATAGTACTTTTGATGGTTTGAGTTTCATTTCAATGTAAAGACTTTTGCACTTTTACCTCCATAACATTTTAAATGCAGGCCTTTTTTCTGCATTTCACTGTAATAGTACTACCTTTATTTCTCCCCCCCCCCCCCGACTCATAAAGGGGATTCACCGTGGACTCCGTTAGCGCGTTAGCACGTTAGCTAGCGGCCTAGATGATCTATTCGGACAGATTTGTGGACGGGCGTCTTCACAGGACAGTGTAATGAAAAGCCTCTGAAGAGTCTCTCCGTGCTAAAGGGTTCATTACGCCCCGTCATCAATCCTTCCTCTTTCTGAAGCATTGCATTCATCAGGAAAATTAAAAAAGTGTCATGTCTGCAGTGATTTGTATTCTTCCATCAAAAACACACACCGGCGAGCTGCTTCAATTTGCATATTCTCAGGGTGTAATAATAACTCATTGGGCCGGGATGGGCTGCACGGAGGAGAGATGAGGACACAGAGAGAGGAAGACTGATAAAACCTGGAGAAAAGACCCAGAAAATAGGTTAAAAATGTGAATTATTAAAGAGTATTACATTCCTGTGTTCATTTTATTGTGTATGCTTTCACAATCAACCCGTTTAGTTTGGAACAAATGTTGTGTGAAAGATGGCAATCAAGTGAACTGTGGTGCAGTAACATATCCTTAGATTCCCTATCATGAAACCTAGACGTCTCCTGGATACTTCAGCCGTCTTGTTGGGTTTATTATAGTTCAGATGGACTCTAGTTAAAGGCTATGCACACATTTCAAGTTTTAGGTTAATTAGTCTTGGAAGTCGTGCAATTCAAAATAGATATCCTATCTTTTGGGGACTTTCTAAGGCCTCATCCAGATGTACACAGATATTTATTTAACATATCGTTTCTATGCTTATTTGTCTTACATTAGAACACCAACTGCGTTTTAAATCACTGGAAACTGAGCTTTTTTAAAACTCTATTACCAGTTTTGATGTTTGGAGTTTTTGGACGGTATTATCTTTTTTGTAAGTCGTCATAAGTGAAGCGACGCAGTGAAATCAGATGACCCAAACATTGAGATCTGCTTTTTACCAAACTGATGTAGAAGCATTTCTGTGCATATGTCTCTGGTACCACAGGCTGCTTATAACAGACTCATTATTAAGACCTTTGATTTGTTTTTGATTTTGAGGTGCTGTGCGGGTTATATTCAGTTTTGGCAACAAAACCAGGCGGATCGTCTTCAGTCTCAACGCATTTAGAGACTGGATTTGTGACTGTAGTTCAAGAGTCTTCGAGATATTTCATTGACATCTCCATGACCCTTTTGTTAGGTTTGTTTAAAATATGATTCCACGTTCCTTCATGTTACACCTAAGGGAGTGAGCACGTGTTAAATGTCACCGCCCTTTCTGAAAAACAATATGTGTGTCCTCTATAGATGGCAATGGCCGTCAGTCAATCCACAACTTTGTTTCCGATTCAATATCCCAATACTGTTGGAGGGATTCCCATTTAATGTTGAATGTGTAGACATTTGTGATGAATCCTGCACTTTAGTGATCGTCTGACTATTCATTTAGCACCATTATGTGTTTCCTGAAGAAGTGGTTTATCAATGAGGCAATTTAAGCTCAGTCTGATGGTTTCTATTGACAATATCACCAGGTGGACATTTGAATACCTTGTAGAACTCAGCTAGCGCTATCATGCTAATGGTTTACTCCTCTTTTCTGTTTTTATTGGTCACAAAAAGGGTTTATCAGTGAGGTCAGCTCATTGTGATTGTTTGCTCTGATTTACAAACCAGAATAGATTCAGGTCCTTAATAGTGTTTAAATGCAATCAGCTGTCTATAGGAAGCCCGAATAAGACGTTAAACCCCGCTCTGATGGGATGTTTGTCTCTGATAATAAATCCCAGTGGTGCTGTAGGTGCCTGGAGGAGGGGGGGGGGGGGGGTCTTGTGGTCACCCAGAGGCGGGGGGGGGGTTGGATGGGGGTGATTATGTGGATGATATATGTATTGGAGAGGAGGTTCAGAGATGGAGGACACGGCTGACTGAGTCCATTTACATGACGGCTTTGTTAGGAAGTTCCCTGACAGATAATGATCCGCCCGACGACACCGGGGGGATTCAAATAAAAGATTAACAGGAAATTGTTTTAAAATGATAAAAAAAATGAGGACATACAGAATATATAAATGTGATATTTCAGCTCAGGGTGGAAGAGGAGGTTTTGAAGACAATGAGGTGCTAACAGGAAGTGGGCAGATCAAAGCTCCGCCTGGTTTCAGACGCCAGCGAGTCACATTGTGATCTGTGTTTTTTTGAAGTGGCAGCATGGTGATTCTCTTCCTTTGTTTAACTTCTGCAGATTCCTTCCTCTGGAGTCCCAGTTTGGCAACAATGGGAGCGCCTTGTTCCATAATCCATGAAGAAGGCTAGAGGGAAGACAAGATGGCCGCTGTGGTGATGCAAGGCCTTCAGAGGGAAGCTGTTCTTTAACTCTGTCTTTACAGCTACTCCGTGTCGACGTGGATTTATAATCAAAGGGAAACGTACAAAAGAAGCCGAACACTGAACTTTGGACTTGGGGATTCTTTAGTTTCTGTTTAGACACTATGACTTTGGTTTAGTTGTTAAATCTGAGGTCAGAAAGCACTTGTTTCTGTTACAGATCTGGATATTCAATCAGCTGATCACTCGACTGAGAAATTGACTTGTTACTTTCAAATATCTTTAAATGAGTTCCTGACCCATTGATACACATACACATAGGTCTGGTGTTATTCTAGATGTGTCCTCTTATTTACCAACCTTATGCACATTTTTAAACCAACAAAGTGTCTCTCAAACGGTTGAAGATACTATGAAAGAGTTTTAAAAAGGCGTTGAAACGGTTAATCTAAAAAAGAATGCCTTGATTGGTATTTACATGTCTAACATCTCTCCTTCTGCATTGTCAAATCATCTGAACACCAAGACGTTATCAGATACAAACAGACTGTAGACTCCTTTCCATATTCATACTGATCCTTTTTGCCTGTCCGTGTCAAAAACAAATGTTAAGTGTCATGCATCGATGCTGAATGACTAAATTGAAGCGCTCTCCGTCCAAATGATACCAATTTTAACAATGGTAATCCCATTTGATACAAACACATGGGAGAATAGGATCCAGGTTGACAAAGTCCGCCTTTGGGAAAATAACACCGAGCTGAAAACCAGTGTTTTATTTGATCCTGTCTGACGGGGATGTAGAGGCTGATTGTTGAATTATCTCTAAATCAGTGTCTCTGTACACATCTGAGTTTCAGAGGCCTCACTAGAGTTGAATCTACGAAAGGCTTCCATTGAAGGTTTGAAGGTTTAATGATGTCTCAATGAGCATCTCTGAGTATCTGAGGCCTCGTTAGTGTTGATAGTTGATATTGTCAGCGTAGTGCATCCTCCTCTGTGTTCCTCCTCTGTGGTTTTTGGATCGTGTTCTCTGTGTAATCTCAATCTTTCATTGGGGGAGCTAATCAACTCCTCGCCTACAAACAACATCAAATAGTGAAGTGGAGCGTCCGCCCCTGCCGTTCGTTTTGAACAGTCGCCGGCGGCACCGAATGTTTCTCTCACTTTCATTTTAATGATGCTCTTCCTCCAGCTTAAGTAAAGTCTTCCACCGTGGAGCCAGAGAGGGTTTGCGGCTGCTTTGAAATCGCATGTAAGTATATATTTAATTTAGCTGCGGGCATATTCGGAGAGTAATTGGCACAGCATCGTGTGCCCTTATAAAGCTGCTGCACCTTCATTACGAGCAGACTGAAGGATTGGAGACAAAACTTTGTTTAAAAGACAGACGCTTCGTTTCCTGTTACCTGAAAGTTTCTTGACTTTCTCCCACTTCAGCAACAATGCACAGCGCGCGGCGGGGAGCGACTATTCCCCCGGTAAACTTCCAGCGGATTGCTTTCCATCTAGAATGTAAATAAGTTGGAGTGAAATAAATAATGTGTACAAGTATACCTCATGAATGCAGAAGGGAGATTTGCATTCTCGCAGGCCGCATCCCGCCGAGGCTTTGGCAGCTCGTAATCAGACTTTGCTCCCAAATGTGTTCAATAAAAGATTCCACAAAGGGTACATATGTTCGGCTGTTTGCCTCGTCTTTGTATGTTAGAGAAAAGCACACTTTACAAAGGTTTGTCGTTTTCCGGCAGCTCCGTGACATCTCTGGGACGCCGGATCCTGCTTCAGCGGCAGGGCAGAAACACATGCAGTATTTATGCTAATTGTTGCAAAACTTCCCACAAAAGACGACAGGAGGCGCGTGATGAGGAGCTGTCAGGGCGCCGCTGTCATAGCGACGAGCTGAAACCCGCGGAGCAGCAGGAATCAAAGGCCTCGCGCACCAGAGGGTCGCAGCGCCTTTAAAAATATTTATAATGAAGCGCTGGCATCAGGAGCACGTCGCGGCGCATTAGCAGACAGGGGCGTCACGGCGCCGATTCCCCGCCGCCGGCTGAAGCCGCTCCTACCTGACTCCTCCATCAGTCATGAAAGTCAGGATGCAGGCCTGATAAACTTTGCATATTCCCCAAGAACAAGAGCAGCAGAAGAAGAGATGACGAGATGAAACATGTGCCACTCAGTAGGCGGGCATAAAGATTTAAGCGCCTGGCTTCATTTGCATTTGGAGCAGCGTCTTTGTTTCTGTGCTTTCTTCTAATAATGATTCAACACATTTCTTTCATGCGTCGTGTTCTGCAGGAAATATTTGCAGTGTTATCAGCCTGTGTCGGTTTTCAGCTTTCTGTTGAAACACTTTTCTTTTGTAAGAGGCGTGTTAATCCGCGTTTAGCCGCAGGAGGAGGCTCCGTCCCCAGGCGTGGCTTTGATGAGAGGCCCAGAAGAAGAGCCTCCTCCAGGGCGAGACCACAGAGAGACGCTTGATCTCCGCGCTTAATTAGCGCCGCGCTGCTTAATTGTTCATTTTACAGATCGGGGGAGTGTGCATGTGCTCATCATAATGCATGAGTGGGAGCTCTGATTCCAGCTGAAAAGACACTAAATGGTTTAACTGGGAGCCTCCTGAAGTCTGTTGCGTTGCATTATGCATGAGTGATGTATTGTAGAGCTTTAATCTCTTTTGAAATCTCAGAGAAATGTCTTTGAAATCTATGTATTTGTCCAGCAGCGGGCACATTTCAATAGTTAAATAAAAGCTATACTGAGGAACTTTAATTAAGTTAAACATGAGGTACTTGTACTTCAGTTGATGCACTACATTCGTTTTACAGAATCAATTACCAGCTAGTCTTGAGATATGTGTTAAGCTACCCAGCAGTACATAAAGTATTTCAAATTAGACCTACTTTGACCAAGTGTAACTCTGAAGAGGTGAACACATTATTATACAATAATGTCATATATGTGATTCTAAAATGGGCCATACTGCATGATCAGATGGGATAAAAGATAGATATATAGGTAGCAGTGGCGGCTGGTGGAAAATATTTGTGGTGGGGCTGTTGATATAGTGAGAAATGAGCCCCTTAAATTAGGACTTCTGGTGATGTCATGGCGCGTTTCCACGTGCAGCGGGTAGCTCGCTTTAAGCGTGCCGAGCCGTGCGGGGCCCGTTTTTAGTTGCGTTTCCACTTGGCCTAGTAACGGCTAGCGGGTCCTAATTCACAGTTTTTTCTGGCCCCATAAAATCGTGGTTCTAGGGCCAGGAACAACCAGGCTGAGTCGGGCTGAGTATGCTAAACTAGAGAGAGAATCGCTGGCCAGGGGGCTACAACTACAACAAGATGAACATATTTGACCGTGATTTAATTGTAATACACGTTTCTAAAATGATGCCGAAGTAACAACATACTGATACCGGTTAGTAAACCATGAAGTTAATGCTTTGACAAGTCTGCAGACAGACGGCAGGCGAAAAACCCTTTTAAAATGCGTGTTTTCTGAATGGAGCTTGGCTAAGCTAACGTTATATATGCTCCGACCGTCCACACTCACAACAACGGCCTATACAGACATAAATAAACCAGCGACTGTATTCTCCATGACACAGACAGTCTGTGGTTTGTACTTGTTTAACTTTTGTCTAGTTTCTGAACAGATCGTATCTGTCCCCGGCTGTTTGAAGAGCAAGCATGGGAAACAAAAGATAGCATTTACCTGTTTGCATCCAGCTAGCCATGCCTTTCTGGTGTACCAGCTACGTGAGAAGCCTCGTTGATACGTTTTGTCTTTTTCACGAGCTTGCTGCGATATATACAAATCGGGTTGGTCCGGTCCAAAGTCTTTAAGCAACAGTTTATCTCCCAAACTTCTCCTTTCGAAAGGATTGGAGATTAGCTCTTGAACGGAATTGGGCGGGGACTGAGGTCCGGAGACTCCACCTGCACATGAAGCCATCCTCATCAACTACTGCCGTACTGCGTCACCCCACCGAATACGAGTCACTAGTGTCCAAACTACTCACAGACTGGACCGGGCGCTGACATTGGCGACCGGGGATCATCAGATTTGACGACGCTGATTGGCTGAAATTATGTTTCGGCATCATAGTTTACAGATAGCAACAGTCAGCTGCTAGTGGCTGCTGCTGCACTGGTTGAGGCTCCTTTCTTACCGCCCAGACGAGAGAGGGTAATGACTATAGACTGTATATATAAAGGTAATGACACATGGGCAGGGCCAGGCAGGAAACATGTGACTTATCAGTAACTTTAGACATCGTCGTAACACAATTTTAAACGAGATTTTATTGTAGATTATACATTTTACTGATACCAATTATATAATATTGACCTTGTTGTTTTTTTTTTTTTTTAAATATATATTTAAATATTTCTTTTTTTTTGTATGTGGGAAGAGGTGGGGCTGCGCCCCTAGCGCCCCTATGGGCCGGCCGCCACTGATAGGTAGATAGGTATAGATCGATAGATAGATGGATGGATAGATTTTTTTCACTTTTACTTTTTTCTGAAAATCGCAGATTTCAGACTTATTTCTTAAAATGTTGGCTTTTTCCTATAAAACGGTATTTTGAGATTTTTATGTTGTAATTTCTCCCAAAATGTTGCCTTTTTTCTGACATTTCGAAGAATTCTGACGTTTCCTTAAAATTCTGACTTTTTCCAAAAATTCTAAAATCTCAAAAAAAATGTACCCAAACATTTTGATTTTTTGATTTTTTTCTCCAAATACAGATTTTTTCAGAAAACCTACACATTCTGATGTTTTTGTCGAATTCAGTTTTTTACACAAAATGTTGATTTCTTATAAGTTCATATTTTCCACAAAAAATAAGTCGAGTGTCTGCTGTTGCTGATCACGTGACAGAAAAGTCCAAACTGAACCTGAGGGGGGGGGGGGGGGGCACCCTGGGGTGAGGGTGATGGGGGGGGGAACCCTAGGGTGAGGGTGATGGGGGGGAACCCTGGGGTGAGGGCGATGGGGGGGGCACCCACCAGCTACCATCCCCTGCAGCGCATCTCCACAGGGGGGCTGCCAGATGACGCTCTGTGCTTACAACATGAGTTATGATGAGTTATTACATGAAACAATCGACTATCTGTGGATCCTGAGGAGCTTCTTCTTGATTTCTATTTGGGTTATTTAAGGATAAAAGCATCAAAATAACCTGCGGGGAAAGTCAGGAGTCAGGAGTTCACACTAGGATAAAAAGAATACAAATATAGGCTACATTAAAATAACAGTTTGATTAGATTCAAATATAAATATGAATAATTCTGAATATGTTTAAAATACTTTTTCTATGTTGAAAGTAGTTTATATTTTAGTAAGTGTCACTCAATATAAATTCAAATTACTACTGCATAATAAACCTTAATGCATATCAGAATCAGAATACCTTCATTCGTCCCACAGAGGGGAAACTTACATGTGTGACAGCAGAAAAGAGCCAAAGACAGCTTCATATTTACAAAGAAGGATGCATACAAAATATTAAAGATAAAAAAAACAATTAAAGAAATTACACAATTTACAAAATACACATCTGTCACAGTTCTGAAGATTTAGCAGCCAGGTAAATATTGCACAGCAATTAACGGCATATATATATTGCACACAATTGGTATTTCCCAACAAGGTGGTCTGTGTTGTTGTGAAGGGGTCTACCAGGGACCATGACATGACACACACATATAAGGTCATATCCTGCCATTTATTCCATTTCAAGTATGTAAATATTGCTTTTTTGCACATCTGATGAGATAATTAAAAAAATCCAGTACTCTGTAATGTTGGAAGACATACTCATATCTTTACTCAAGTGAAATTAGCAATACCACAGTATATAAATACCATATTACAGGTAGAAGTCCAAAAGGGCATCAAAAAATGCTAAAGTAAAAAATAGTCTTTATGTAAAATAATATAAACTAGCAATTATAAGTGATTTTAATGCAATATCTACAGAAAACCTGAAAAACCCCCGATATTATTGATGCTATTGGTCAAATTCAACTTGTGTGTTTTGTCACTTGTTTGGCAAAATGTGTGTTTTTTAGGGAAGGAGACAAATCCTGATTCATCATGATATTAATCTTTATTTTTAAATATCACGGTTAGTGTAATACTGAAATATCATTATATTCATTTTGAGACAAATTGAGGAGAAATAGATGGAAAGATTATATTAAGGTATTTCTTAAGTATTGCAGAGAGTATTTATCTCTGTGTTTCATATACTTTCATTCCTTCTTATTTTGCAGGGAAATAAGGGAGCTTTGTTCAATATTTTAGATCTTCAACATGTTGGCATTTTGGATTTTCTCAAACTGGAGAATAAATGAGAATCTACTGCTGAGAGAAATACTATAACTCAAATTCACTCTTTATAATCACCGTATTTCCTAAAGACAGTACTGAAAACTTTTCTTGTGTTGCCTTTCCTTTCAGATTTCAAAATGTTCCAATTTAAAATCAATAAATCCCGCCTCAATTTCTGTAAAAAACCTCGTCTCGTTGCGGGTCAATTTAGGATCACAGAACAGAAATCACATCATCAGCAAATCTGCTTTCTTTGAATAAGTATTCTCTGTGACTTGTGGATTCAGAAACACTTGAGATTTTAAAGTGGATTAATGTTAAACTCATATCTGTCTCTTATTGTCGTTAACACACTACCTGGTTCACCTTCTCTGTCCTTCACGGGTTGTTTTTGCCGAGCGGCGGCTGTAATTATCTCGTCGATCTGCGGCTGCACGGCGCTCTGACATTAGGTTCATGTTGGAGTGGCCGTCGTAGTGATTTCTGCAGGTGGGGGAGTGAGAGGGGAGTGAGAGGGGAGGGAAAGGGTGGGTTGATGGGATTGAAAAGGAAGGCCGGCGATGGGATTATGGGAGCGTGACAATTGAGGATTAGCTGAGCTTTAAACAAATAGCACTCGTGCAGGTCAGCAGATCGACACTAGAGAGGAGAGCGACTGCTGACTTCATTAACATGCTGTCGTCTGTCTGAGAACACAAACACAGGACGGTAGATCCACACGTTCGACATCTATCATAAGTAACTAGCTTTATAATGTAGCTGCAGGGAGGTCGTATTTCTGTGTTGGTCCCTGAAGGCAGCATCTCCCTGGTCCAATGGGATTCCTCCATGTGATTTTGGATTATGTCAGAAAATAATCTCTGTTTCAAACAAACGTTTCTGGTACTTTTAGTTCAGCAGGATAATCTCCACATATTAACACCACTTTATTATTTCTGAAGTAATGGAACTACAGCACGGTCACATGACTTCACGTCACCACCGCTAAGCTAAAGGTGGCTAATGTTGGGCTATAAACGAACTACAGCACGGTCACATGACTTCACGTCACCACCGCTAAGCTAAAGGTGGCTAATGTTGGGCTATAAAGGAACTACAGCACGGTCACATGACTTCACGTCACCACCGCTAAGCTAAAGGTGGCTAATGTTGGGCTATAAAGGAACTACAGCACGGTCACATGACTTCACGTCACCACTGCTAACTAAAGGTGGCTAATGTTGGGCTATAAAGGAGCTACAGCACGGTCACATGACTTCACGTCACCACCGCTAAGCTAAAGGTGGCTAATGTTGGGCTATAAAGGAACTACAGCACGGTCACATTACTTCACGTCACCACCGCTAAGCTAAAGGTGGCTAATGTTGGGCTATAAAGGAACTACAGCACGGTCACATGACTTCACATCACCACCGCTAAGCTAATGGTGGCTAATGTTGGGCTATAAAGGAACTACAGCACGGTCACATGACTTCACGTCACCACCGCTAAGCTAAAGGAGGCTAATGTTGGGCTATAAAGGAACTACAGCGCGGTCACATGACTTCACGTCACCACCGCCTAAGCTAAAGGTGGCTAATGTTGGGCTATAAAGGAACTAAAGCACGGTCACATGACCTTCACGTCACCACCGCTAAGCTAAAGGAGGCTAATATTGGGCTATAAACGAACTACAGCACGGTCACATGACTTCACGTCACCACCGCCTAAGCTAAAGGAGGCTAATGTTGGGCTATAAAGGAAACTAAAGCACGGTCACATGACTTCACGTCACCACCGCTAAGCTAAAGGTGGCTAATGTTGGGCTATAAAGGAACTAAAGCACGGTCACATGACTTCACGTCACCACCGCTAAGCTAAAGGAGGCTAATATTGGGCTATAAACGAACTACAGCACGGTCACATGACTTCACGTCACCACCGCTAAGCTAAAGGAGGCTAATATTGGGCTATAAACGAACTACAGCACGGTCACATGACTTCACGTCACCACGCTAAGCTAAAGGAGGCTAATATTGGGCTATAAAGGAACTACAG
Source organism: Pogonophryne albipinna (assembly GCA_028583405.1). Taxonomy (NCBI): domain Eukaryota; kingdom Metazoa; phylum Chordata; class Actinopteri; order Perciformes; family Artedidraconidae; genus Pogonophryne; species Pogonophryne albipinna. The sequence continues at coordinate 574,428 of JAPTMU010000079.1, forward strand.
CACGGTCACATGAATTCACGTCACTACTGCTAACTAAAGGTGGCTAATGTTGGGCTATAAAGGAGCTACAGCACGGTCACATGACTTCACGTCACCACCGCTAAGCTAAAGGTGGCTAATGTTGGGCTATAAAGGAATTACAGCACGGTCACATGACTTCACGTCGCCACCGCTAAGCTAAAGGTGGCTAATGTTGGGCTATAAAGGAACTAAAGCACGGTCACATGACTTCACGTCACCACCGCTAAGCTAAAGGAGGCCTAATGTTGGGCGTGATGACGTTTAGTCGTCTCATTTAGACACTTGTTAGCATCCTCCATTTTTAGATTCACCAGTGGGAGATTTATTTATGTTTAACTCTGATTCTCTAAAAAAAAATCTAATATCACAGATTGCATTTCCTCCAGGAAATGATTGTCTCCCAAAGTCATTTTCTATCCTCCAACTACACATCTGTGTAATTTCATACTTGGAAGGACCTGTTAAACCCGAGAGACCCGGTTCCGGGGGCCTCCTGCAACATCTTGCAGAAAAACAGTGTCTGAGGGCATGTTCATTTAATAAACTATGAATGTTTTATATCCATGTAACAGAAAGAAACTCATCTAACTGATCATTAAAAAAAAAAAAAAAAAAAAAACACAATGCTAACGCTGAGCCTCTGAATTAGCACGAGCAAAAAATGCTAACAGATGACTGCACCGAAATTCACTCACAAAACCTTATTATTTATCTTTGCTGCACATCCAACCCATCGTTTCACAGTCGTGAGGAGACACAGAATCGATGGGTATTTAAATGGCATTAAAACGATAAAAACGATGCTGAAGTTAATCCATAGGTTAATCCAATGTGGTCTGTGTCCCTTTGAATGCTTTCTGATCATCCATCAGCAATAAATCTGCTTTTCCGTTTTGAGATGTCAGACCTAGAGACAGCTTCACTCTGGAGCAAAACTGTGTATACGAAGACGCCATCTTTTTTTTTAAACATGAGTGTGTGCGGGACGATTTCCCTTCGATTCTATTGGCTCTAACGGTCAGAAAGAGATGTTACATGTCAAAATCGACCAAGAGATAAGGAAAATCCACCCAAATTGCCCCAGAAGAGGTTTTTTGTGCTAAATCTGTCTAAAAAGGTAAAATGTCACTTGTTTTGCATCAATCTTGTTACAGGGTACTTATTATATGTTGTACTTTGGATTCCTAAAGCTTTTAGTCTACTAACCCATCATCCAAGGTTAAGTTTTCACTATAAGTACAACATATCTTTTGGACGGACACTATAATTTACAGTTTTTTACTGTGTTCAATCTGAATTTTCTTTAAAATAAAAAACATCTATATTGATTCTGACTCTTCTACAACCAACTCACAGGTTTATCGTTACTTTGAGAACAAAGATGATTCATTTAACCCTTTTAGAAGATATGGTCATTTGTTCTGGAAATGTCATTTTCGAGCCTGAGACTTGAAAAACAGGCTCAGGGCTAAACTTTAAGACTCGTAAAACACTAAAAACACAGATTAGAATCAAAAATGTATTTGTTTGGCTGTTTGAGATATTGCATTTGGACCTGCGGCGTAGTGTTGTTATTGTAAGCAATTTGAATACATTCATAATGAAAGTAAACACAGTTAGTTGTTGGTTTTAAAGGACTTGTTGAAAAAAGGACTAAAAGATGATTTCAACAAAGTCACTTTATAATAATAAACAATATTGATCATTACAACTTTATTCATTTTTAACTCTTTTCCTCCTCTTTGTCAGAATCAATAAAAGCTGCTTTTGTTTTTTTCAGAAATGCAAATGAGCGACTCTTGCTGGAGGTGAAATCAGCATCTTTGATTAAAAAATTAGCAGCAAACAAACAACACAAAGCATACGACGATTAAAGGAAAAACATCCCGCAGGCGGAGCAGGAATCTTTTTATCTGGATTTAATTATCAAACATAATTTACACATCTCAAATGTCTCTGTGAGTCTGCTGCGGGTAATTCATAACCAATATTCTCACTTCAAATCCGGACTCTGATCGCTCCTCTGGAGAAAACTCTGTTACGGAAAACATCGATTCATTTCATCATTGCTCTTTCACTTTCTACATGTTCAGGACATCATGTATCATCTCCCAAACAAAGACCTTCAGGTGTTATTCTGGTCCATTTACGTCACATTTTTTACACTCAATACACCTGAGAATATTCAAAAAGAAATTGAGATGTAAAACATAACAATACGGTTTATTTAGAGATACAACAAAATATATAACTTTATTTATCCCGAAGGAAATTGTGTGCTAGAGTAACAACGAGACAACAAACCCAGCAGCTTAATAATACAACTAATAGTAACAGAGCAAATTAAAGAAAGAGACGGTCACATAATGAATGTAAACAACTGATTGAATATTGCAAAAAGACGTAGTGGCAGAAAACGTGATTTGCTAGTTGAATATAGCACATTGTTATTAATGGTGCACGTGACATAAAGCAGAAAGTATGAAGTGTCTGTAATGATGATATTTATATTGCACAGAGTGGTGGTGTGTTCCCAGTTCTCTTTACTGAAGGGAGAGGAGTTATAAATGGAGACCACTGGAGACCCCCGAGTCTGCAGACGTTGAAGGCCCTGAGTGTCCTGAGGAAATACAGGCGACTCTGACCTTTCCTTTAAAGGCCATCAGGGTTTTTATTCCAGTCCAGTTTCGGAGTATTTCGCTTATACATCAAACGTCCCAAACTTTTTACACTTTGACTTTTTTCTCCCAAAATGTTGACCTTGCTCTTTAATATTACTAAATATCACGTTAAAACTATTCTCTGAGATGTTTGACGGTCAGTGGGAGGATTATGACGTTCTTCCTCCATAAAATGACAACTTCTTTCTGTAGAATGTTATAATTTAATTGACCCTACTTCCATGAAAATATAGTTTTTTGTCTAAATACTTAAAATAATTGTCAGATTGTTACGTCTTTATCTCACGCTCATTAAAACACACGTTATCACTAAAATATGTAGAAAATGATTTTTTATGGCAGTACTTTCTGATTTATGGAGCGATACAGAGCGATATCCAAATCTGTAACAACCTTGGACTCTAATTTCCACATCTCACTCTCAGTCTCTAGTTTTGGGGAAATGCCACTGTGAGTAAAACTGCTCAGACACACTGAAGACTTGGATTCAGCCCAAAACACTTGAAAAGAGTTTCACCTGAAGTCCAATTAAAACTGCCTTCGCTTCATCATTTACATTTAATGAAAATATAGTGACAGTAAAAACAAATAGTTGATAGCAGTACATGATGTATATCTAATAACTGTAAGTGTAGATGTATCTGTCAAAGCTACTTCTGCTTTCAACTCAAGGGATGGCTTCACACACACCTATCTCTTATAAGAAACCTCTTTAAATCAACTGTTAGAAAACATCCTCAGAGGATTTGCTTTCACTCTTCTTAAGTCTGTGCACAAGTGCTGTAAACATCTCAGTGTCATGTATTTAAAATGTGAACACACTCCTGCAGTAAACACCCTCAATGTAACCAGGTGTGGTTGTTCATTTATAGAGATCTACTGACACTCTGTTTTTATCTGTATGTCTCTGCTGACCTCTAGTGGTAAAACATGCACTCTTAAATCTACTGGGTTAAAAAATAACCCAATCAAAACCCAGCTGCTGAGTCACTATAGGACAGAACACGCGCTGGGTTGTCTGAACCCATGTGCTGGGCTGTTTATTTGACCCAAGCTAGTGATTGAAATTAACTATATTGTTGGGCTAAATAGAATATAATAATAATGTATAATAGTGTAATGAATTATCTCCAAACACACCGTATATATATATAAAAATGCATTTATTGATAATTTGAACAGCTTTGGCAAATCGCCAACATTCCATTTCCACTATAAAAGAACAATGCATTTTAGCACAATACAAATTCAATATATTTAACTCTTAAATAAATAAAAAAAACACCTTAAAAACAGTGCTAGGGCCTTGAGAAATATCTGTATTTTAACCATCACTTATGAGTGAACACCATTTTCAGGAACAGTTCTGCGTATTAATTTAACACATGGACCATAAAGACCCAATACATATAAAAGTATAAAACAACATCTACGAACAGTCCTTCAACTCGAAGCTGAACAGTAACAAATCTGTCAATGAACACAACAGAACACTGTGTGTGTGTGTGTGTGTGTGTGTGTGTGTGTGTGTGTGTGTGTGTGTGTGTGTGTGTGTGTGTGTGTGTGTGTGTGTGTGTGTGTGTGTGTGTGTGTGTGTGTGTGTGTGTGTGTGTGTGTGTGTGTGTGTGTGTGATTGTTAAAGTGCAACTTTGTTGGTAGTTGGTAGTTGGAAGTTCCCCTCATCCAGGCCCATCAACACTTTCTGGGTGAAGTCGAAAGTGTAGCTCAGATGCAGGGCAAAGGTCAGTGCAAAAAGCAGGATGAATGCGTCAGCCAGTGTGGGAGTTCGATAACTCCGTTACCCTCAATGACAACAGCGATCCTCTCTGGGCAGAAGAGCGTGGTGTCTGTTGACCTGGCACTGATCATGAGAAGTCCGACCGCGATGCCCTCTGTGTCTGGATCATCAGACTGCTCCACCTGATGACAAGAACAGATAAACGTTACCCAAATTGCCTTTCTCAGAAATGTGTTTTCTGAAAAATACATCAGTGACATATCACATCAAATAACCGTATGTTTTGTGCCTAATGTGGGTTTAAGGAAACGCCTATTAGCATTGCACAACATAATGTTACAGCACCAGAAACATCAGCCTCCAAAATAACCAATCAGTTGACATAAATGCTTTCAACAAAAAAACATGTATAACAATCATAAGGGTAGGATTATTTTATCACTGTATTAGGACTGTTACTATTAGCTAGTTGTAACCTAATAAACTGGCAACTGAATATATATTTACAGTATAATCTCTCCCTACTACACATACAAACAAATATGGGGAACACTAGAGATTATTTTGTATTGAACACTGATGCTGCAGGAAAGAAAGCCCTCTCTTGATTGTGTATTTTATTAAATCACGTGAGCCCATTTTTTACACTGAAACCTAGAGCTTAATTTCAAATAAATCCTAAAGTAGAAATCATATTCAACACTTCTGAAGTGTTGAAGTAAAGGGAGATTATATTCAACATGTCCATTGTGTACCTTACAATAATTACAATTCTTATGGCAATATTCAAATCTTGGACTAGAACCTGAATGGGATGTGAGCAACACAAGAGATAATGTTTGACTAACAACACCTCAGTGACAGAATCAAGCGTTGATGACACCAGGACAGTTCATACTTTTTCAAACTAAATCTATCATTTCTTATAATTTTTTCATATAAAAATTCAAATAATTGTCTACCTGCGATAGAGCTCCTGAAACAATGTAACAAGATAAACTATATTTTGGATGATCTGTCACATACATTCAAAACAGTTATTATGCTGACTTACATGCCACAGCCTCAGAAACGTGGAGTCATCTTCATGCAGATATGCAGGCAGAGCACGGAGGACAGCAGCACGTCGGACATGGACGTCACCTTGCTCCTTGAGTGTGAGAACATCTTTGTTTTACTTTGGATGCTAAACAGTATAACCACACAACAATTGATATCACAAGAAAGGGCTCTTCCATGACTGAAGAGATTAACATTTTGACAAAGATAATCCACTCTAGTATGAGAATAAAACACCAAGAGGCATAACCGACTCACCTGGAGGTCATAGGAGGCGAATAGCTGATCCAGAACTTCAGCTTCCTTTCCTTGCCGCCTTCTTCCTGAACAGGCTCGGAAGACGGGGGGGGGGGGACATGTCTATCCAACTCCGCATAGAAGTGGTTCTTCAGGTTGAGGTTTGTTATCCTGTGAAACTCTGCACAAATCTGCCAAAATATAAAATGACTATTTAATTCAGAGAACAATGTATATGTGGACTGAAGGCAGCAGAGATAAACGGAAACATAACATCCTAAATCTGAGTAAACATGTCAAAGTTATCAGTGACAAAGGCACACACAATAATTATATAGTTGTAATATCTAAAATATTTTCACCTGTGACTCCATTGTCAAGGCAGGCCAGCGTTCCACGATCTCTCCAACAGGTAGCTCATCATTGATGATCTCATTGCGCCACAGGGCAAAGGTAATCTGCATTAACTTTTAAATCAAGGGAATAATAATGTTATAATGTTCAAGTAACTCTGCCCTTGTATCAAAGACAGCAGCACAAAGTTTGCATCTCCAAGCCATTGGAAAACGTAACCATATTCACAGGCACCCTACAAACGGCGGCGTGCGTTGACGCTTGCCGACGGGCATGTCTGAAGCTAGACCAACAACCAATCACATGAAAGCTACGCTTTGCTCCCACAATGCAGTTCGGCTAAGCGTGACGTCACTCCATTCAAAGTGAATGGGCAGAAGCGTCAACGCACGCCGCCGTGTGTAGGGGCCGTAACATCACTCCATTCGCTTTGAATGGAGTGATGTCACGCTATGCCAAACTGCATTGTGACAATCAAATCATATGCCAGTACAAGCTCTAGCCAATCAAACCGCGTGCTTGTGTGTCTGGGACGGGATATTCATGTGATTGGTTGTTGGTCGAGCTTCAGACAAGCCCGCTGCCGTGTGTGTAGGGGCCGTAAGCATGCCACAGTTGCGCCGCTGCGAGGTTCCACCATGGATGTATAATAAGAACTGGATACAGCGTGGGAGGCGGGGGCCACACTATGAGAGTTGCGCATGATGATAAAATGGCCCAACTTTTGAGAGAGTGAAACGTCACAGATTACCCGGCATGCCTGAGAAGTACCCGTATGTGCGCTCATAGCGCATGCGCAACTTTAACCAAAATGCTCGTTCACATCAAGCACGTCAATTTGCGTACACGTAACAGCACCGTGCGTTCATGACAGCATGGTAATGATTTGTTATTATGATGGATTTGATATTAACGAGGCGGCAGTTAGCGGCTAGCTAGTCATTATGCTAATGTGCACAAGGTAATCTGCATTATATATATATATATATATACTTATAATAATAAGTAATATTAACTTTATTTAATACAACATTTACGGTACAAGATTTAATCATACAGCCCATGTAGTATGATAATGAATTATAGCAAACATGTGCAATATATCCATTATTACAGCTCCGTGGGGTGGCAGTAAGACGATATGGGTCCGTTCTTATTGTGCATCCATGGGTAAAGATAACGCAACTCACATTGGTTCTCAAACAGCATCTCTGTAAACTACGTGTATTCACTGAATTTCACTCTCTGCCTTTAACGGCTCGTTGTAGCTCCAATAGCTCCAGCCCCCACCCTCCCTGTGAGCACAGTGTGCTCTGATTGGTCGGGACACGTAACTTGAACGTGCCGGGCGGCGCGGTCTCGTGGGTTAGATGCGCGTTCATAATGCAGAGGGAAATAACTCTCAGAATAACGTTATTAGCACATTTTTACAACTTGAGGAACGGATGTTTTTAATAAGGGCTATACAAATGTTCATACTGGGTAGTTTATTTAGTTTAAAAAAAATTATCCAACGATTTACAGACCATTCTTTCCCCATGTAAGTCAATGGGAAAAAAGTGTTTTCCGGGCCTGGCAACCAAACGGAAGTGTAGTACCGCCGTTTGGCCAGCACGAATATTTTCATCTGTGTCCGGCGCACTTCCTGGGGGCCTGGGCTCCACTCGCACCCCCCCCAGCTCGTCACAGTTTCTCCACTGTGAGGCTTAGCAGATTGAAGAAGCCATATATCTGCCAGTTGCTTCAGTTTCCTTAAGAGAAAAAACATTGAAGGTTAGCTGGGATGCAAAGTTTTCACAAAATGAGAAACACTATTTTCGAACCTAAAATGGCGGCAGGCGGCGCGCTTTTCTTCTTCTTTTTTGTTACAGCATGCATGTCTGTGCATGTTTTATTAACTTAGAGGCATAGAGGATTTACGTTCATTTTATCCACTAACGTTGTACCATAACCGTGCGTTGTGCATGTTTGTAAAAGCAAGCTAACTTGAAACACTAGACTATTAATCTGTTAAATCCGGCAGCCCCCGGTACCGAGGGCTTCTTGTTTACGAAACGTTGTCTCAGGGCTTCATAACATTTAAAACCTATTAATGTGTCATACCCACTTAACGAGACTCAGCTAACTGACGATACGAACCATTTTTACCGAAACAAAACACAAGTCTCACACGAAGCGTCTAAATTAGCTCTGGGCGAAAAAATGCCAACGCACAGAACTCACGGTAGAAATACTTTATTATACTTATCGTAACTGCACATACAAGATATCAGATTAAAGCTGAGATTCCACAGATTCTAGAAGTATTACGGCCCGTCCACACACAGGCATGAAAAAAATCTTGAAAAATCTTGATGCTGGGCGTGTCTGAAGCTTGGCGATTTCATGCGCCCAAGGCGACCAACAACCAATCACATGAATCTCTCGCCCCCGACATACAAAGCAATAGCAATGTTAAAACAAAGTAAACTGGATATAAAATCAGGGTTGCCAACTCTCACGCATCTGGCGTGTGACACACGCTTTCACTCTCAATCTCACGCTCTCACGCTGCCCAAACTATTCTCACGCCAAAAACAAGACGAACCGGCGATCGTTTTTGGTTGGTTATTTACAATGTTGAGTTGACAGCTGCTCAGCTGTCGATCCGCTCCCTCCCCGCCCCCACCACTCTTAACAACGTTAACAGACAGCAGAGCAGTGGGAGCCGGTTGGTCAACCCCTGTCCCGTATTGCGCATGCGCAGATCTGAGATCCAGTAGAAATGATCAAAAAGTAAAAGTCTGCTGCTTATTGTTCTACTAGGCCAAAATAGAGTCAAAGAGAGTATATGAGAGTGAGAGTGTGTTAATTAATATATTTGGCAGTTTGGAGTAAGTCTGTAGATTTGTTTGTGTCCCTGTGTTTCATGTATAGGCCTCTCACGATAATTAATTTTGTTGGATACATTTTCCCGGAAATTATTGCGATAAACGATAATATTGTCGGCACCATGTATGACCATTTTAGACCACTGACATAATGATAATTTTAGGGCTGTCAAACGGTTAACATTTTTAATCAGATTAATCACAGCTTAAAAATTAATTAATCATGATTAATTACCATTCGAACTATGTCCAAAATATGCCATTTCTTTATGTATATTGTTGTGGGAATGGAAAGATAAATGAAAGAAGGCGGATATATCCATTTAACATACAGTATGTTTATTATAAAAAAATTCTGTGTGTCAAAATGAAAGACAACCCACACACCTATCAATCATCAAACCGTGGGGTCTTAATTCATTACGTGTTGATTTCTATCAACGGGGAAGTACTTCAGGAAAGTCGACGAGGGGGGCTAGTGGAGTACTTCGTGACCACAGAGTGTGAACGTTGTGATCAGCTGTTTTAGCGCAGTTCTCCAGTGAAGGGGGGGGGGGGGGGAGTCTCCCTCCGCAGCCGGTTGGCGTAGTTTTGGCACAATTCCGTTGTACAGACCGACGTTAACAGCAGCCCTGTCTGTGCACACGGAGAGCGACTCTGTCGTCCGGTGATCTAACCGCCTTCTGGAAAAGCTTCACAAGTACGTCGGTATGCAAATGCGCTTTGTGACACAAGTGATGGTACGCATTTCAGATTACGCACATAACCTGCGTACCAGTTATGTGCACCCCTGTACTACAGCAAAAGTATTCTCCGTCGGGACTTCCTGCAACAACACCACGCCGTTATCTTGATTCTGATTGGCCAGAAGACATTATCAAAGATGTTCTATTGGGAAGACGATCACTACGTGACAAAAGTTTTCAAAACCGTGGCTACTGAAATCAATCTTACTAACCTCTTAAGCCCGAGGGTCCCCCCAGGGGACCCCTCCCACCGTTTTTTTATGAGACTATGTCTCAGGGCTTCTTAACATTTATGAAACTATTAATGTTCCATACCCTTTTAACGCTAAGAAACTCCGCTAACTGACAATGTGAACCATTTTTAGCTAAAAGAAACACAAGAGTAATACCAAGCCTTTGAATTAGCATGGAGCGAAAAAATGCTAACTAATGCTAACGGATTTTGCACAGCACTCACGGTAGAAATGCCCTTATTACTTATCGTAACTGCACAAACAAGATATACGATTTAAAGCTGAGACTCCACAGATTCCACACATGTAATATCATCACTGTAGGACCCCGAATTGCGGAGCTATCAGCCAGAAAAGAGAACGTAAACAACATCCGGTTAAAAAATATTACAATAATTTCGTCTTACCTTTTTTGATTTGTGATCAAAAGTTGTGTTCACCGGAATAAAAACGCCGCTCAAGGTTAATCCAATGTCTTTGTGTCACGTAGAAATTTTGACTGATAATCCTTCATCATATTTATGGCAATCTACTGGGTATAAAGTTTCGCCGTCCAGGCGTGCACTTTTAGATATGCTTTGTCCGTTTCTCTATTACGTCCGCTATGGTAATGTTTACGTTGATTTGGGAACTGCCCATCGATTCTATTGGTTCTGATGGTTAAGAAAAAGGTGTAAATCACACGAATCGACCAATGGGTTCCAGAGATATGGTCCTGCGTAAAGTATAAAGAATGCCAGCCAGTTTAAGTACTTTACGCAGGCGGCTTCATTTATTGTTTACTACTCACAGCAGGCATTACAGCAGAACCCAGAACACACGGAGGACAGAGCGGACAGCAGATAACGGAATTGCAGTTTTATTGCTTATAGATTATCAGAACATTTCAAAGGGGACACAGCCACATTGGATATTAACCTATGGATTAACTACATCATCGTTTTTATCGTTTTAATGCCATTGAAGACCAGTTTAGATCAGGCAAAGAGGAAGGTAAGCCATTAGCCTAGCGCATGCTAGTACCTAGCGCCACTTGTTTTGATGTACGTTTTTGTTGATAACGTCGCAAGTTTGTATCTTTCAGTGTTGAGGTGGGCACCGTTAGATTCTGTGTCTTTACGATCAAAAACGATGTGTTGGATGTGCAGCTAGGATAAGTAATAAGGGAGCTAGGATAAGTAATAAGGGAGCTAGGAGTGATTTTAGGTGCAGTAATAGGTTAGCATTTTTCGCTCGGGCTAATTCAGATGCTCACTGTTAGCATTGTGTTTTTTTTTTTTAAATAAATGAAAAAGATCAGTTAAATGAGTTTTTCCCCGTTATATGGATATAAAATATTCATAGTTTATTAAATAGTAAGGTTCCTTAGACGTTGTTTCCTGCAAATGACGCGATTTCGGTCCGTGGGGCCTATAAGTGCTATATAAATAAACTTGCCTTGCCTAAGAGGATAACAGAGTATGTTCTTATATTTTATTTTTATTTTTATTTTTTTCACAACAGTTGTATTTGGATGGAATGAATACCTATAGTGAAAATTCAAAGTAATAAAATGATTTTTACAGTGAAAAAGTTCAAATGGAACTGATGGTTCCCAAATTACCCAGAGGTGAGTCCGCCTGGACTTTATTTTTCTAAACCTCTCTAAAAAGGTCAAATTTAACTTGTTTTGCATCAATCTTGATACAGGGTACTTATTATATGTTATAGTTTGGATTCCTAAAGCTTTTAGTCTACTAACCCATCATTCAAGGGTGGTTTTTACTATAAGTAATGGGTATTTTTTAGGCGGACATTAGAATTTACATGTTTTTACTATGTTCCATCTGAATTTACTTTAAAATAAAAACATCTATATTGATTCTGACACTTCTACATCCAACTCACAGATGTAACCTTGCTTTGAGAGAAAAGATGATTAATTTACCCCTTTTAGAAGTGAAGATATAGTCTTTGTTGTGTTAGTGGCATTTTCGAGCCTGAAACCTGAAAAACAGGCTCAGGGCTTAAGAGGCTAACTGCTGTCTGTGCAATTTACTCCGCGCGAGTTGGCAGACTTTATTTGCTTACTTTAACATCATTTTTCATGGTGGGGCTAAGCCATTTCTGGGTATGGGTGTAGCCTACCCCAGCCATACCCTGGCGCTGCCACTGGTGGCACGTATGAGGCGGGCCATTCTGCACATGCGTTAAATGCGTTAAATATTTTAACGCAATTAATTCAAAAAATTAATTACCGCCGTTAACGCGATAATTTTGACAGCACTAGATAATATATAATAATAATTCAAGTACATCCTTTCAAACTGCTAGTCACATCCTCATGTAAATGGCAATTTATCGAGTTCATTTTTATTTATCGTACGATAAGTCAATTAATTGCTTATTGCGACAGGCACACAATAAAACAGTGGAAATAAACATGTGTTTGACTTTCATTAGTGAATGAAACGTTGTGCCCTTTATAGTCTGTGTCCAATATTGTGTATTTGTATATATTGTATATATATATATGCTAAGGTCCCGCTGCTGACACAATAGCAGTCATTTAGTGCGCATATGTGTAATTAAACCCATGATATCAAAATCTCACTCCAGCCAGGTACCCAAAGTTGGCAACCCTGAAAACTCCCCAAACAGGCGAAAACCTACCAGTTTCACCCACTGTCTCTGCCACCTCCCTCCATGCCTGGTTCCTCCGGTTTGTATCCCGGTAAATAGTTCTGGTCGTAAAGAACCGGGTGATTTGCTACCGTAATTTCTCGTTTGGAATATGAGGAAATGAACTGCGGTCTGGCTCTCCTAGCTTGCACGCGGTTTGATTGGCTAGCACTTGTACTGGCGGGATTTGCATAAACGGGATTTGATTGACAGTCAAACAGAGCACATGGTGTAGTCCAAACGATAGCTGGGGATTCTGGGTAGTGTAGTGTCTTCTGCCATCCTTTACTCCGAAAAAATATTAGTTTCTCCGAATCGAAGGGGAAAAATACAAAAGCATTGCACACAATTTAAACCCAATCAATGTTGTGTAATTAACAAGGATAATCTGGTGTTTTTTAGTCGATGAGTAGTGCAGATATCACTGTAAAATCAATCGACAGTAAGGGGAATACTTACTTTCGGGTGTACAATTCTCCGTTATCCAATGAGAATGGACGCTCACATTGCCTTTAAGGGCAGCCGACACAAACGAATGCCGTGCTTCCATGAGCGTCAAATCCCGCCGCAGATGGGAATACATTGCAATCAGTTGAAAGCTATTTGCGTCCCTTTATGAAGCTGAAGGAGCCTAGGAGCGTCACAACTGCACGCCACGGACACTGACCAAACGTCGCTCCTGGACGATTATGGAGTGAGAGTGTGTTGGATATTCACATAAAATAGAGGAGGAGGGGCTAATATAGATACAAAACATAAACAAAGATTCTTTTAAACACACCAGGGGGGTATACTACGAAGCAGGATTTTCGCTTAGCGGCTAACTTCAGGTAAAACTTGGGGTTTCCGGTCCTACGAAGCTGGTTCTCATTTTAGCGGGCTAGATCTCCATGGTGACTTATCCTGGAACCTAGTCTGTGCTCCGAAGCAGGATAGGTTCCAGGATAAGAGATCAACTGTGCAGAGTTCTTCTTCTTCTTTGCTTTAATGGCGAATCGCTTCCTCTTGCGATATCGCCACTATACTGTTGATTTATTTAATGTATAAACTGCCCATATTGTTCATGTAGAACAGTGTTCACGTAAGCCTGCACATTGATTTTATTTTTATTGAATGTAACCGTTTCAATAAGGATAAATCTATTACAGGTTGAGGTAGAAACCATGGTGGAACAGCTGATAACAACAGTGTGCAGAGTTTAAAGCGATCAAGTCCTATTACAGGATAAAGGAAATACAGTTTAAACTGCCGTTGCAGTTCAAATCACCGTCTGTGTGAATGTGAAAATGAATAGAATATCACCTCCCATCCTCAGAGCAATTCTGACTATTATAGCATTAAATTTAGCGTTAAGAAAGCTTAATTACATATATGCCACAACATAAGTAACCGGATCAAAGTAAGCCTACAGTCCGCGGCACAGTGAGTGCAGATGTCGATGTGTCCCATTATCATTCATATCACATCTCACATCATAATGTATCATATATCTCCTGATCTGAGTCAGCTGAGCCGTATCTGGCCGTGCAACACTCACAGAGTCACATACTGTATGCAGAAGTATTATTTTAAGCAACACATTAAGTTGAGGAAACACTCGAGACAAATGTAATTAAAGTCAGATCGTGTCTTAGACGGGGCAGTGATATCATAAACCTGTTAATGTACGCATTCAAACACTTGTTCTGTTACCAGCTGTATTCACCTTGCAGGTGCAGCTCTGTGGCTTTGATCCTGGATCAAGTGTTTAAGTCATGGATGTTTAAAGTTTAACTTCTTCATATTTGACTAATATTATAGTTAGTGATGTTATGTATTTCGCCGAGGCTTCGGAGCGTGTGTCGAGTAATCCCCAAAGCTTTTTGTGAAGCTTGTATCGAGGCTTGTATCGTTTTGGGCCAGTGACGTCATCGATGACAAACGAAGCCTCGCTGCCTGTCGATACCACGTGACTGCTTCACGAAGCCATTCAGATCGGTTGAACCGTTGAACCCTCATAATACCCATGGATGTATAATAAGAACCATGGAATGGAATGGAATCAAGAGAGCTCAGACCCTCACTTTTATAGAGGTCGGAACATGTCATACGTATAAATAGATACAAGCATAAAGAAATGTAGGAATAAAAACATGAATAAATAAATGAATAAATACAGGAATAAATATGTTGCAGTGTTTTCAGGGAGCTTTAGTGTGTGTGCTGTGGCTCAGCTGGAAAGCAGTTGACTCACAACCGCAGGGTCTCTGGTTCAACGACTGAACAACACGTCTTTTTTGTTGTTTATAAAAGCTACAGCTAAATGAGATAATGTAGTTAATAAATGTATTCTTTGATATGGTTTAGCCTTTCTCAGGCTACAACATGGTTACGTTTATGAATATTATTAAGGAATACAAATCCCTCTTTGCAATGTGTACCAGCCTCCTTAGGCTTTTCAATCACAATCATTAAACTGGAATAAAAACAATATTGTTAACATGAAAATATGATTTAATGTTCGTTGTTGAGTTATTCTAAGGCTTTACTCATTGGGAACTCGGTATGAGATAGAGCACACTGTTGAGATGTCCAATCTGCCTGTTTTACACACTTTGACCAACAGGGGGTTTGTGTTCAGATGAAGCCCATGATGAAGCCTCATGAAACCCTTTTGCGAACCAATTGGCTGGAAAGCTTCAAAGCTCCATAAGGCTTCATCTCGCCATCACTAATTATTTTCATTCAGGAAGTATGACGCTGCGCTGTCAGTACGCTTCTCCATGTTTGTGATTGGTCGAATGCTCCAGATACCACCCATTTTATGTGAACGCGCACCTAACTATAGGACACGGCTGGCTTGAGCGATCCACTTGATAACCAGCGTCGTAGGACAGTTTAGCGAGAGCGGCTTTGTTTTGGATTAAGTCAACCGGATAACTCAAAACATATCCAGGATAGGTTGAACTAGATTCGTAGTATACCCCCCTGGTCAGCTAACAAAATATGCTTATATTGCATGAAGTTTTATATATTCAAGTATTTTCATTGAATCATTCTATTTGGGATACACGTTGAGTGGACTGGAGGGTGAGTGCAAGCAACCATTCTCAATGTAACAATACATTGTTTATTCATTTAATTTCAAACCTTTATTTATGCAGGTGAATCCCATTGAGATCATTGATCTCTTTTTCAAGGGTGACCTGCTTCATTTCCAGCATTGAAATAATATATAATATGTTTCACCATTGTCCCTGTATATAAAGCATGGAACAAGCTAGTTGCAAGCTACTACTAACTTGCTCTTTGTTGCTTGTATTTATTTATTGAATCATTAATCTAAAATATAAATGTTATGAGACTTTTGAACCAGTCAATCCAAAATTAAATACAGAGTTAAATCCCAGGTCCATTAGAGTCTTGAGCATATTGTCTTCAGTGATTGTGATGTTAAATCTCTGTTTCCTTGTTTCTTGTTGTTACGTTCCCTCCTAATCTAGGGGTACGAAGGGAAGTAACAAAGCACAGAAATGACCAGGCACGAGAAAAAAGAGCAGAAACTGATCTTTGAAGCCACAAAGGGAGGTTTAATTACCAATGATGGACAAGCAGAAAACAGGCTCACCAGCCAAATTGCAAAGCAAATTAAGATACAAATATAATCAGGTCCCACACAGAGCCAGAGACAGAGACAGAGACAGAGACAGAGCCAGAGCCAGAGACAGAGCCAGAGACAGAGACACCATGCAGCCAGAGAAGAAGGGGAGAGCGACTGCAGCTTTTCTCAGGTCCTTTATGGAGGCCCTGATTGGTGATTGGGAGCACCTGAGGAGAAGCTGCACCTGGAGGGAGAGGCTGCACCTGGAGGGAGAGGCTGCACCTGGAGACAATATAGAGGGAGAGAGAGAAAGACACACACACACACACCCAAACACCAGCACCCACTACGGCACGTAACACTTTGTCCTGCTTGATGTTCCAGGTGGACGAGAGGAGTTGGCAAAGACAGGAAAAGAGCTTTATATATTCTGTTACCATGCAGTTCATTGGCTGTAACTTCCCTGCATCTCAGTGAGCATCAAGCACTTCTAACGTTGGGTTAGACCTTTGTAACAATTTAAAACTATATAAATGTTTTGAAACATGTTGGAGGGAAAAACCACTACTGGATTCATGAGATTATTGACACATGTTTTGTCTTCAAACCTTTATTGAACTTAATTACAATGAATACATCGATTATAAGCAGCTATTAGATGCTGCTCCAAACAAAGCGTTAGTAAGGTGAATATAAGTCACATTGGTTTGAACACAACTAGCTCAACGCCAAGGAGATCATTTCACTATTTTTAGGAAGAGATCTAACATTTCTTCCAGCAAAGGAAAGGCAAGTTTAACTTTACATGACATTCAACAACAAAGCAATTCAAAGTACTTTTTAATTTGGGCTAATTTCAATTTACTGGGAGATTGTTTCAGACGGTTAGGTCGACCTATGAGCGGTCGACCAACAGTAAGGAGGCAGAGGCAGAACATCCAGCCAACTGTCAGCGTGGGCATTTATTTACACCATTCACTATATTTACAACTATTTACAAGATAATGGCAAACAGCCAGGCCTGCTGTACTCTGCAATTCTGGACAATTCAACTCTGCAATACCACCGACTGTAACCAACCTGCACCAACCCAACGATGGCACTAAGAGCCTTTTATAGCCCCAACATTTAGGAGGTACCATTGATAGGGTGCTACACAGTCAGACATGTGCTTACAGTTAAGATGAAGACAAGTTAAACAATAACAAACATTAACAAACAAACATTACATAATCTATATATAATGCATGTATGAAAGGAGAACTAGCATCCCCCAGCAGATATAAATCTAACAGCATCCACCCCCCCTGCATCATCCTGCTCATTAAACCCCACCCGGAACCTTAAAAGAGGTTGTTGTTCCCCGGGGACTCTTTTAGTGGCGGACAGGAGAGCAGACGTAAGTGTTGCTATATATGTGTAATTCAATTATAACGTTAACAAACTGCATTTGTTACAAGAAACATATGTTTTTAATCTTATTGTATTCTGCCTATATTTTCCTGCGACCCAGGAATGCATATCCAATATTCACATGTGGTGCAAATAATGTGCTTCACCAATGAGGAAGCCATTTGAAGCGTAAAGAGACCTTTGTCACCCGAGATCATCTCCATTACAGAGACAAATGGAGCAAAATAACTAAATGCCGCTTCAATTACGCACAATCATTGAGCCAAATGTTAACCAAGGTGAAGTCTTCTGTATCTACAACATTCAAAGACAGGACAGGAAGTGGTCTCCTCCTACAGAGAACACAGAGACACTGAGGAGTCATCTGAGCAGAGCCCAAACCCAGCACAGAGAGGTTCAGTGAATGTGGTTCTGATGGTGTGGAGGTGGGTCAGTGTGTCAGAGGAGACTCTGTAGAAGGAGAGAGAGCCAGCAGGATGATCCAGATACACTGCTACTCTACCAGAGGAGGGGGAGGAGGAAGAGGAGGAGGAGGAGGAGGAGGAGGAGGAGGAGGAGGAGATGTGTGTTACTGTCTGTTTGTGCCAGACAGAGTGACCACCATCAGAGCAGTTCAGACTCCAGGACTGATCATTCCCTCCAAACTCACAGTCCCCCCTGTTTCCTGTCCTGCTGATTCCTCTGTAAGTCACTGCTATATGAACCTCTCCTTTCCACTCGACCTCCCAGTAACAGCGACCAGTCAGAGCTTCTCCACACATCAGCTGATAAGAATCAAACCTCTCTGGATGATCAGGATATCGCTGCTTCTCTCTCACACGTGTCACCTCCCTGTTGTTGTCAGACAGTTTGAGTTTTCTGTGTGCTGTGTTTGGGTCCAGTGTGAGTTCACAGGAATCTGATGGAGAGTAAAAGAACCAGCATTGGTTTATCATCAGATTCATACGAAGGCTTTATGTATTTTGTGTACTGATGGTGTTTATTTCTTTCTCATCATAAGTCAACATAAATCCACACTTACACTTCCTCAGACTTGGTTTTAACCACTTCTCTCCACCATGGTCCACTCTGGAGAAAGAAACAAAGTCAGGAAGATTTTCTAATCTTATAGGTGTAAGAACAGGTGTTCTCGTGTGTTGCACAAAAGTTCAGATATTTCCCCAAACAACAGAGGTTTGATCCGGTGTCTTCCCATCTCACCCTTTTTTACATTAGGCCACATAAGACATTATACTCGTTTTGCTTGGTCGTGTGACTTAGGGTTAGGGTTTATAGATCTAATGATGCATCCCATGAAGCATTGCATGAAGTCTGTTGACGAATCAGAGGCTGTTGTTGCGGCTGCATGGGACAGGGGGCGAAATGGGAATAAACAGTTTGATCCTACTGGTGGTTCTACAATGAAAATCAAATGATCACTATTAATGTCCGAAAACAGAATTTTCATTTCAATATATTTAGTAGTTAAGATGTATTGGCCAGGACCTAACTAGAGAAGCAACATATCGCTGATAAATATTGAAAATGAGAATGATTTTACTTCCTCAATTTTAATGTTACTTATAAATGTTTCCATTCAATAAGATTTTAAGGGATCAGTGTGTTTACTTACTCAGGCTTTAAACCTCTTAAGCCCCACGGACCCGTATCCGGGCCTGAAATCGCATAATTTGCAGGAAACAACGTCTAAGGAACCTTAATATTTAATAATCTATGAATATGTTGTATCCATATAACGGAAAAAACTAATTTAACTGATCTTTTTCATTTTTCTTTTAAAAAAAACCACACAATGATAACACTGACCCTCTGAATTAGCACCCGAGCGAAAAATGCTAACCTATTACTGAACCGAAAATCACTCCTAGCTCCCTTATTACTTATCCTAGGTGCACATCCAACACATCGTTTATGATCGCAAGGAGACACAAAATCTAACGGTGCCCACCTCAACACTGAAAGATACAAACTCGCGACGTTATCAACAAAAACGTACATCAAAACATGTGGCGCTAGGTAGCCCACAACGCTAACATGGCTTACCTTCGTCTTTGTCTGGTCTAAACTGGTCTTCAATGGCATTAAAACGATAAAAACGATGCTGTAGTTAATCCATAGGTTAATATCCAATGTGACTGTGTCCCCTTTGAAATGTTCTGATAATCCATAAGCAATAAAACAGCTTTTCCGTTGCTTGATATCAGAGCAGGGATATTTCTCCCCTGTGCTGAAAGCTTGCATGCGCAGAGAC
The DNA here is from genome assembly GCA_028583405.1 of Pogonophryne albipinna. Lineage (NCBI taxonomy): Eukaryota > Metazoa > Chordata > Actinopteri > Perciformes > Artedidraconidae > Pogonophryne > Pogonophryne albipinna. Next base: position 594,272 of record JAPTMU010000079.1, read on the forward strand.
GCCATTTTTTTAACATGAGTGTGTGCGGGACGATTTCCCTTTGATTCTATTGGCTCTAATGGTCAGAAAGAGATGTCACATGTCAAAATCGAACAAGGGGGGCCAGAGATATGGAAAATCCACCCAAATGACCCCAGAAGAGGTTTTTTTTGCTAAATCTCTCTAAAAAGGTCAAATATCACTTGTTTTGCATCAATCTTGATACAGGGTACTTATTATATGTTGTACTTTGGATTCCTAAAGCTTTTAGTCTACTAACCCATCATCCAAGGTTAGTTCACTTTTCACTATAAGTACAACATCATTTTTGGACGGACACTATAATTGACAGTGTTTTACCATGTTCAATCTCAATTTTCTTTAAAATAAAAAATATCTATATTGATTCTGACTTTTCTACATCCAACTCACAGGTTTATCATTACTTTGAGAAAAAAGATGATTCATTTAACCCTTTTAGAAGGGAAGATATGGTCATTTGTTCTGGGTATGTCATTTTCGAGCCTGAAACCTGAAAAACAGGCTTGGGGCCTAACAGGTTAAAACTTCTCTGAACAGAATTAAGAGAAACAAGAAGTTCTTCATGCTGACGGTCTGTCCATACCTGAGTGTCTCCAGTCTGCAGTCTGGATCCTCCTTTATAACGGACAGCATCTTCACCCCTGAGTCTCCTGGATGATTGTAGCTCATGTCCAGCTCTCTCAGATGGGAGGGGTTGTAGCTCAGAGCTGAAGCCAGAGAAGCACAGCCTTTGTTTGTGACCAGACAACCTGAGAGCCTACACACACAAACACACACACACACACACACACACACACACACACACACACACACACACACACACACACACACACACACACACACACACACACACACACACACACACACACACACACACACACACACACACACACACACAGTGTTATTTAAGTATTTTAAGTCAAAATAAGCTCTTTAGTGAGTCAATGAAATTAATTAAATTACATTAAGCCAATAAAAGCTTACAGGGTAACTTTAAAAAAAAATCTGGAATCCTGACCTGAGAGTCTCCAGTTCACAGTGTGGACTCTGCAGTCCAGCACACAGCTTCTTCACTCCTGAATCCTGCAGGTCGTTGTGACTCAGGTCCAGATCTATCAGACTAGAGGACTGGGAGCTGAGGACTGAGGACAGAGCTGCACAGCTTCTCTCTGACAGGTTACAGCCGCTCAGCCTGAAGGATTATTTAAAAAGATGAACAAATAAAGTAATATGTCTCCTCCATGACAGATAAACACATTTGATGATGTTTGTATTCCATTCATCCTTCCACCTACATGGCTTTCCTGGAGGCTTTGACCACTGGCAGCAGCCTCAGAAGAGCCTCCTCTGAAGCAGAGTATTTCTTCAGGTCAAACACGTCCAGATCTTCTCCTGATGACAGTAAGATGAAGACCAGAGCTGACCACTGAGCAGGAGAGAGTTTATCTGTGGAGAGACTTCCTGATCTCAGGTACCATTGGATCTGCTCCACTAGAGAACGATCATTCAGTTCATTCAGACAGTGGAACAGGTTGATGCTTCTCTCTGGAGACAGATCCTCTTCTATCTTCTTCTTGATGTACTGGACTGTTTCCTTTTTGATCTCTGAGCCACTTCCTGTCTGTGTCAGCAGGCCTCGTAGGAGAGTCTGATTGGTCTGCAGAGAAAGACCCAGGAGGAACCGGAGGAACAAGTCCAGGTGTCCGTTTGGACTCTTTAAGGCCTTGTCCACAGCACTCTGGTAGAGATTTGTTAGTTCAGATTCATCTTCAGACTTCTGGGAGGTTGTTGGTTCTTCTGCCAGCAGGTTGACTCCAGAGGTGATGAAGGTCAGATGGACATGAAGAGCAGCCAGAAACTCCTGAACGCTCAGATGGACGAAGCAGAACACCTTGTCCTGGTACAGTCCTCTCTCCTCTCTAAAGACCTGTGTGAACACTCCTGAGTACACTGAGGCTGCTCTGATATCGATGCCACACTCTGTCAGGTCGGACTCATAGAAGATCAAGTTGCCTTTCTGCAGCTGCTCAAAAGCCAGTTTTCCCAGAGACTCCATCATCTTCCTGCTCTCTGGACTCCAGTGTGGATCTGTCTCAGCTCCTCCATCATACTTGATGTTCTTCACTTTGGACTGAACCACCAGGAAGTGGATGTACATCTCAGTCAGGGTCTTGGGCAGCTCTCCTCCCTCTCTGGTTTTCAACACCTCCTCCAGAACTGAAGCAGAGATCCAGCAAAAGACTGGGATGTGGCACATGATGTGGAGGCTTCGTGAGGTCTTGATGTGGGAGATGATGGTGCTGGCCTGCTCCTGATCTCTGAATCTCTTCCTGAAGTACTCCTCCTTCTGTGGGTCAGTGAACCCTCGGACCTCTGTCACCATGTCCACACACTCAGGAGGGATCTGATTGGCTGCTGCAGGTCGTGTGGTTATCCAGAGGCGAGCAGAGGGAAGCAGCTTCCCCCTGATGAGGTTTGTCAGCATCACATCCACTGAGGTGGACTCTGTGACATCAGTCAGGATCTCCGTGTTGAGGAAGTCCAGAGGAAGTCGACACTCATCCAGACCGTCAAAGATGAACACGACCGGGAACTGATCGAACCTGTAGATTCCTGCGTCTCTGGTTTCAGAGAAGAAGTGATGAACAAGTTCCACCAAGCTGTACTTGTTCTCTCTCACCACATTCAGCTCTCTGAAGGTGAATGGAAATATGAACTGGATGTCCTGGTTGGCTTTGCCTTCAGCCCAGTCCAGAGTGAACTTCTGTGTTAAGACTGTTTTCCCAATGCCAGCCACTCCCTTTGTCAGCACTGCTCTGATTGGTGCATCTCTTCCAGGTGAGGCTTTAAAGAGGTCTTCTCGTCTGATGGTTGTTTCTGGTCTGTCTGGTTTCCTGGATGCTGTTTCAATCTGTCTGACCTCATGTTCATCATTGACCTCTGCAGACCCCCCCTCTGTGATGTAGAGCTCTGTGTATATCTGGTTCAGAAGGGTTGGGTTTCCTGCTTTAGCGATGCCCTCAAACACACACTGGAACTTCTCCTTCAGGTTGGATTTGAGATTACGTCGGCAGACTGCAGCAGCAGTTCCTGAATGGACAAACAAGAAATGTGATCAAAAAGTAAGTAAGACGCTACAGTAAGTAACTTTCTTCAGCACATAAAGTGACTACCTACGGAGTATCTTAAATATCTCCTATGGTAGGAGCCAAAACGTTGATTTAATATTTTGATTATTTAATCATTTAATGTATGTAATGGAGTATAATTGATTGGTGTCATTTGATCGGGATCCGCAGCCACGGTGGGGCGGAGCGACTGATTGGTGCTGCGATGGCCTCAGCTGGTTAAAAGAGTCCTGCTGATTGTACTCTGGGTTCTATTTTGGTTGTGAGGCCACACGGTTTTTTGATCGCTGCATTGCATTGCAGAGAAGATAAGATTTGTTTATTTAAATGACGAAAACTGTTTCAACATCGTCTGGTAAGATACCTTCATTTGTGTGTTTAAAGAAGAGAACGAACAGTGAAGAAATGGAAACGATAACATGGAAATAAATGTACCAAAAACAAACAATATATCTCTGAGTGATGTGTGAGCGCGTCGGCCAGGCGCTAAAACCAAAGAACAGAAAAGAGCTTAAGAAAGGTGGAAAGATTGCTCTTTTACCTATCATGCTATTTTAGGCATATATTATGGGTCTCAGATATATACAAATATATAAAAAAACATGTCTATGATGTGTTTTGCTCAAAATACCAAACAGATCCTGCATTTAGACATACCTCATTTCCCTCTATTGCAGCCCTGTCAGAGAATGGATGATTCTCTGACTGTAGCTGCTGGCCCCGCCCCCTTTGGAGCAGCGCTGCAGAGATAAAGACTGACAGATTCTCAGCTAAATGCTGCCGTGATTAAACACCATATCATGTTCCAAACCACATCAAGGATTATAACAGAAACAGTATGGAGCTCAAACTTTTTTTCTCTCTCAGGTTTACCACAAGGTGAATTCCTTTTTTTATTTCCTGCTTTTTGTACACATACTCTCTCCAGTACAGGTTAGCTCTGAGTGTTAGCGATGCTAATGTAACCAAAATACCTTGAAGTAAGCTGCTGGTTCCCTTGACAAAAAGCAACGGGATTTCTCCATAGGATTTTGGAATATTGTAAAAAATAAGGTGTGTGGAAAACAAACCTGTTAGATATGTGGTCACCAAGTCGATCGCGAGTGTGTTGCGGGTAAATCGCGCACCGTTTTTTTTAAAAAAGTAACAAAAGAAAGAAAAGTAAAAAAGTAAAAAAGTAATGTTTTTTTTAATCAAGTTTTTAGATGTAAGCCTATCATCCACCACCCCGTTAGCAGGTGCCACTTGATTGACGTATCTTTGACACATTCCCTGTCGCTCCCGAAAATAATAGACTGACTTCAAGTGATGCTGCATATTTTTGAACTCAATGCACTTATGGGAGATACCAACTACAACAAAATGAACATATTTTACCCTGATTTAATTGTAATACACGTTTCACAATGATGCCGGTTGCCAGTAACTACATACTGATACCGGTTAGTACAAAACATGAATTAATGCTTTGACAAGTCTGCGGACAAGACGGCAGGCGAAACACCTTTTAAAATGCATGTTTTCTGAATGGAGATCGGATCGATCAGGCTAAACTAACCTGTATCTGCTCCATCCAAACTCACAACAACATGATACAGACACAGATACAACAGCGACTGTATTCACCATGACATAGACAGTCTGTGGTTTGTTCCAACCCAGTCTCACATCTAAACGTGTAATAACTACGTTGGTCCACAACGTAGGACGTAGTATTTCTACAAAAACACCTCTGAAATTGTAAGATCCCTACGTTTTTTTTCACCATTCATTCCAATGGCTGGTGTCTATGTCACGTGATCTTCACATTTCTCCCTGCAGAAAAAAAAATATGGCCGAACTTCGTTTTATTCTCGGTGGAAAATGCCTATTTTAAAGTTAGTTTGGCCATTAAAATGCGTTTTGATGTCATTTGATGCGAGAAATATGAGTTGTTATTTCAGATTATGTTTGTAGTTGATGCACATGATCTTTAGTTTGCTAGTTATTACGAAGATTACTTCAGGAAATTGTGTCTATACAACGTTTTCATTGTTACCAAGGTGGTTGCTAGGGACGCTGCTATCGATATTATTTCTGTTATGTTGTGTAACTGTTTAATGGTGTTATCTTTATTGCTACCCCCTTCCCCGTCAATGTATAGTGTTGGTCCACAGCGCTAACGTATTAGTTTAACAAAATCTGCATCTAAAATTGTGGCATAGATACGTTATTTTCCCCTGTGCAATTCTCCAGCCCAGTCTCACATCTCACATCACATCGTCATAAACAAATACCGGAAACAGACCGAAAACATTTTTTAAAAATAAAATAATACTTTATTCCGAGTGTGCTTGCTTTTCTCTTTGAAAGTCATCACATAACGGCATTGTAATACATGGTTCGGCTGCATTAAATATTACATATCTGCCGTAGTTCTCTATTTATAGAGCCCTGATGAGAAGACTTCTGGACAAATATGAGGAACTGAAAACGTGACGTGGATCATAAATATATCAGCAATTAAACAACATCTTACATTTCTTTTCACACAATACGTCTCCTTGCAGTATCAACACTAATTCGGCTGACTTTTATATTTGATCCAATTGGTAGATAGGCTGTATTTACACCATAACGGTGCACGGCTGATATAAAGGGACACCTAGTGGTTAAAGCATGTTATTGAATTTCATTATTTTTATTATTAGATATTAATAGGATCCAGGTGCGGTTCTAGGGGGGGCAGGGGGGGCCAGTGCCCCCCTAACACTGACCTCTGACCCCCCTGTGGCCCCCCTAAAAATGAAAAGTGAAAAAGGTGAAAAAAAAGAAAAATGTATGATTTATTACACGATTTATTGAATGACGGAATAGACGGAACTAACGTTATTGGTCATTCTAGTCGGACCCATTAGAGCAGTGCACTCAGGACTAGGGTTGGGTACCGAGAACCGGTTCCGGTTCGGAACCGGTTCCAACACTTCGATTCCAACGGCATCATTTAGAAATGTGAATTTCGGTTCCGCTTTTCGATGCCTGAGGAAATGTTTCTCGCCGCTCTCCGTAGCCTACTGTATGACTGCGGCGGGGCGGGACATGTAGCGTTGTACCTACACTTCCTACAGCGTAACCTGAGACCAGGGCCGGCCCGTCGCACTGGCGTTATAGATGTTCGCCTAGGGCGACAGATCTGTGGAGGCGCTGCGCTGGCAGCTCTGGGAGGGAAAAAAAACGTTTTGACCGTTGGGCCTCATCCTAATTTTCGGACTTGATGTAACAACATTCATAATTAAGTAAATGTAACACCCTTTTTCATCCCGGTTACACTTTTCATTTGCCCTGTACGATGGGCGCTGCAAGTGATTTCCAAGGCACTCCTTTATAATTATTGGGATAAAACAGGTTTGAAATCATTCCAATGTATACTATAGGACAGTAAACCAGACATATCGTTTTAAACTGGAGAGATAAAAACATATGCATAAATAAAAAAGTAAAATAAGATATGAATGAACAACAAAAATAAAACAAACGTTACATGTATTTGTTATTGTCTATGGGTTATTGGTTATGTTCACATAGTTATTTAATTATTAAAATGTAAACCGATCTTTTTCATATGGGTGTTTAGAGTTGTACCCCCTAGATCTAGTCTCTAGTAATTCTGCTTAAAGTGCACCAGATTGAAGCATTTTACTTCCAGGTATGCCTGAGAAGGCAGATCTGCTTGTTTTTCTGAACAAGAACTGTTCTATAAAAGTTGAACTGTTGGACTGTTGTAGCTTCAGTGGTTCTCAGGTTACAGTTACATAGTAGTGAATATAAACAGACTGATTAATGTGGATATTACTGTAAACTAACCTGTGTAAAAGTTTCTCGAATAAATGTAATTTTTTTGGTGGAAGAAGCATGTATCATTTTTTTACCCTGCCCCTCAAAGAATCGGAATTGAGAACCGTTAAGAACCGGAATCGAAAAGTAGAATCGGAATCGGAATCGGAATCAGAATCGTGGAAATTCAAACGATACCCAACCCTACTCAGGACCCATTAGAGCGGTGCACTCAGGACCCATTAGAGCGGTGCACTCACTTTCACTGTCCGGCTGAAGCACTCGAAAAACAAACACTTTTCTTCTCGGATCATCAGAGGCTGTTGCATCCAAGAAAGACTGATTGAAACCTACGTTTCGAGAGACTACCACGATAATTGAAGGTGATTTAAACTATTGTATCCGTGTAATTGTAGATGTAAAGTAGAGATGTAACTGTTCATTGCCTTTATTTTTATATAAATATGGTGTTAGTGCAAAAATTGCACTATAACTTAAGCTGAAGCTAACAGTAATAACTATAAGATCTATCTGAAATAAATACCAATAACTGGATTGCATTGTTTTCTTATGCGCAATTACTTCATACTGTCTAGTTCTCTTTTTCGTCCTGCATTTATTGGGCCCCCCTCAGAAAATAACTGGCCCCCCAGTGGCCCCCCCAGTCAAATTGGTCTAGAACCGCCACTGATAGGATCCCTATAAAGTATATTCATTACTCGTTTTTATCTACTAATAGTTAATTAAAGACTGTATATAATGATTATTTTGCAACTCCCTTTCAAGATTTTCAAAGGTTTATTGACATATCATATACACAAACGGTGTAGTTATGCAATTAATGAAACACTTGGGTCGCAGGTTCCTCAATAGTGCATTACAAGACATCTATCAATATGTGTGCATACCTCCAGCAATGTTAACTATGTTGAAGCACTTATTTTAACTGATATTATACATATGTATTATACTCTTATAAGATGTATGTAGAAAGTATAAGAAATGTGCAGAGTGACAGTTTAATGGTGGAGGTATACACACATGCTGATGGATTTAATGTCGTAGAACAAAACGTGATCCGTCTCTTCAATTTGTGTCAACCACAGACCTTATTTCCAGATATTTTCAAAAAACATGTTCAAAAAACCGTTGACTCTGAGACGAGGAAACGGGAAGTGGTGAAATGCTAACTCACTTCCGGGTTTTAGGACTCATCACTGCACCACTCTATAAGGTGTGTGCTTAACACAAGCTCACCATGCCCACTTTTCTGTGCCTTTTAACTGCCATGCAATTCATGGTACACTCAGTGTCAACAAAATACATAACGTTTAGTGAAGTGATTCATTTGCGCTACTTTGTTAGCCCGTTAAAGTTTCGAGATTAATCGGGAACATTAACGTTCACTAGTTTCATATCATCATAGTTGACTGTTCTGCTCAGTTTGTTAGTAATGTACCCAGAACAAAAATATTAACAGCGCAACGTTTGGTTGGTTCCTTAATTAATGTTTTAGTACCAGTATTAACCAATAAGCGTATGCACTGATTAAAGACTAAGTTTTATAAAGTGAAACTCCTCCCATCTTTCCTCCACCTTCTCTCCATCATGTTCAATGTGTTAAACCCTCTTACTGCTCTGCAGACGGTCAGCCAGCTCCTCCTGCTTCATGCTCCTCAGGAAGTGCAGTGAGATGTTCAGGAATGCCTCTCTGCTGCTCCTCCTCTGCTCTTCATCCTCACAGTCCAACACCTCCTCATCCTCCCTCTGACTCTCTAAGCATTCTGGGTAATCTGAAGTCAGGACTGTCTGGATCTTCTTCAGCTCGCTCTTCACAAAAGTAACGATGTCGCCCTCCAGCAGCTGGAACAGAATCAAATGTAAACTTTAACTGGAAGTCAACATCAGATCGTGAACCTGCCTTACATTTGCAGTTTATGTCTCACAGCTACGCTGACGTTTGCTCCTACCCGTAGAAAATACCTTCTCTCGAGTGTTCAGCAATTGAATGCTTGCATTGTCTTCACAGGAACCAAAAATACAATGCCTGGTAATGTAATAATATAATCCAGCATCAACACACACACACTCTCATGCTGATGTGTGTGGCTCATTCTCACGAAGCAATCAAGTGTGGTGACACAATTCATGATAAAGACGTGATCCTTAATGATTGTTGAATGAACTGTTATTTGTCAACATCGCTGTAGGAGCCAAAACGTTGATTTATTATTTTGATTATTATTATTTGGGGCGGAGCGACTGATTGGTGCTGCGATGGCCTCAGCTGGTTAAAAGAGTCCTGCTGATTGTACTCTGGGTTCTATTTTGGTTGTGAGGCCACACGGTTTTTTGATCGCTGCATTGCATTGCAGAGAAGATAAGATTTGTTTATTTAAATGACGAAAACTGTTTCAACATCGTCTGGGAAGATACCTTCATTTGTGTGTTTAAAGAAGAGAACGAACAGTGAAGACATGGAAACGATAACATGGAAATAAATGTACCAAAAACAATATATCTCTGAGTGATGTGTGAGCGCGTCGGCCAGGCGCTAAAACCAAAGAACAGAAAAGAGCTTAAGAAAGGTGGAAAGATTGCTCTTTTAATGGCACTACTGTATTTGCACGATTTTATTCAATTTAAGAAAAGAGGTGCAACTAATCTGCAATGAGCGTTCCACATGACATGATTAATTGGTGAAATAGATATTTGAGATGCCGGAGAAATGTGTTAAAATAAAAGCTCTCAAGGCAGTATTGAGGATTTAGCGCCTCTCAGAGGTGAGCAGCATCCACGTTATTTAATTTCCTCTTAATTGGTGTGTGTGTGTGTGTGTGTGTGTGTGTGTGTGTGTGTGTGTGTGTGTGTGTGTGTGTGTGTGTGTGTGTGTGTGTGTGTGTGTGTGTGTGTGTGTGTGTGTGTGTGTGTGTGTGTGTGCTAATGTTATAAATGTGCCAGCTGTTCCTTGTGTCTCTAACTGGAGGGAGCCACAGATCCAACCTGATCTCACCAGAATGCGTGACTCCACCACGACTCCTTAACACCGCATTGCGTGGTGGAGTCACGAACTTTGCTACATTTACGTGTCTGCACAACACACTCTCACTCCATAATCGTCCAGGAGCGATGTTTTCTCTAAATGAAAGGAAAGGAGGTTTCAAGCTTCCTTTATCACCTCCTTTAGCTTAGGAACCACTGGACCTCCCTAACCGAAAGGAGAGGAGAAAATGCTGCCCCACAATGCATTGCAGCCGCAGCATTTGCCGTCACTCAACAGTCGGCCGTTCACGGAAACAAACGATTATGACGGAGAAGTTATATCATGAAAGTTACGGTGCTTATTAAGCATTTTAAAACGTATGTGGGAAGTTGCCAAAGTGCTTTGTTCTGAACGTTCAGCAGTATTATAATCAAAAAGAGAAATATGAACGTTAGTTTTTACTGAAATGATCAAATAAAGTCAACATTTCACAGTGTGAGCTGTGTGGAGTTTGTTTAACTTTTAAAAGATGTTTGAATGGTGATATACACAGAGATAGATGTTAAGGACTAACGTTTATAATAAATACATCTGTATTGATTGATCTTTTCATCAATCATACGTATTGGGATCATTTGTATTAATGTGGACCGGAGGGAGAGGGGGACGAGCAGAAGTTTCACTTTCATTTTTTATTTCAATTCCAACTTTGGTGATGAAGAATATGTTTCTCTGTTGTCCACGTTCATAAAGCCTAAAGCAACAGCATCAGAGCACGGTGCAGAGTCTCTAGATGAGTTTACAGTAGTCCTTCCTTCTTATTAAACATCCATGTTGTAGTCCGCTGTATAGAAAACTGTAGTTTCCATAGTTTCCCCACAGCAGCAGACGCACATTCAGGACGTCAGCTGGCGCATCATAAACACGTCGGATAGTGAAAGTGCATTCGGATTCTCTAAAGTACCGCAGTCTCTTCTCCTAAATCCTTTTGAATTCTCCTATCCACTATCCCTTAACCCCTTGACGTTTCACTCAGAGTTCAAGGAATAGGCGATAGGGTTAGAATTTAGGAGCTGATTTTTGGATTATCGGAACGCAACCCACGAGAAGCAGGGAAATGAGTTTTAAGAGCAATGGGACGTCCTTTCCTCCAGAGCGTCAAGTGAAGCGACGTCCGTTTGTGATGACGCCGCACAGCTGATCGTCTGACAGCAGCTCTGTCCCCGTTATTTCCACACACACCCCCACCTCTGTTAGTACACATTTACTGACACAAACATTTGTATCATCTGTTCTATTTCGTATATGGCTTCGCCCTCTAAGGCTATCGCTATTGGGTTATCCCTCTGCGCCCCCGCGCAGCACTGAAACACTTGTAGTCCACGCCCACCCGCTAGGTGGGCCCCACCCTCGGGCCTCCTTCCGGTATAAATAGGAAGGGGGCCCGGCAATCTGCTCCCTCTTTTCTTCAGCAACCAGCAGCAGTACTGAAGCACAGGAATCAAGTCATGAGCAACAATTGTGTCCGTGAGTGTCCCTCATGCAAAACGGGGTACATCATGAGCTATGATTTGCACGCGATATGCGAATCCTGGGGTTAGGCAGGCCAACTTGATCGCCGGACGGCGCCCTATGTTGGCCTCCCCCAAGGACCAGTATGTCGCCCGCCAGGCTGACCGGGCGCACCAATGTGCGTTTCAGGCGTCTGCAGCGGCGAACAACATCGCGTTGCTGACCAGCTCGGTAGTGACGCTGGTGGAGCGGTCCACCACCGTGGCACCAGAGGAGGCGGAGGAGATCGGCAAGACGGCCAGCACCGCACTCACGCTGTGCGCAGCCGTGGCGGTCTCCCAGGCAAGGATCACAGCCTGGATGACACAGATCCAGCGCCACCTCTGGCTGCAACAGGCAGCTGTTACAGAGCCAGCCAGGAAGGTCTTGCTGGGGGGTCCGATCAGCCCGTCCGCCAGCCTTAGAGGGCTGCGCCATTTACTCATAGAAGCTGGGGTTACAGTAGGTAACCTCAGTTATAGACCCACATACATTAAATAAAATAAGAACTAATTCTCAAAAAAGATAAACGCCATTCTTAAAATGTATAAACGAACATTAGTTTGATTAATATTGATTAGAGTGCACAATAGAAATAAAATAATTGAGAGAAGAAAAAGAGATATGTTATCTATCAAAACCCAGTTAGATTAACATTCATTGGATTGCACACTTTGTTTGTTTGTGTGGATATGTAGCACATTAACATTTTAATAGCACTTAATGACTGACTGAATGGAAATGACAATAAATGAAAATGTAAAACGAAAAAAGCGACCATGAAAATGTTTCCAAAAAATGAATAAAATGATTTTTGACCACTTTGTTGTTCAGATATATCACATATTTGTAACTAAATGAAACATGAATTGAAACAAAACACAGTATAAACTGAGGAGTGAGTCCCGTGAGTTTCATGTATTTTCTTCACTCCGCTGGGAAACTGCTCTCATGTCAAGAAGCATCAGATCAGTGCATGCGCTGCATCGTCCAATCAGTGAGCGATACACAGTAAGGGGGCGGGGCGAGTATCTGAGGATTTCATCGAAGGATGGTCTGGTGGTTCCTCGGTTATAGCTCCTCCATTATCGCTCCTCGCTCCTCGGTCCTCCGGCAAAAATAAGGCCATTGGGACGCTACTCAAGATGGCGCAGACAAATCAACTTCCGGTGAGACCGAGGAGCGAGGAGTGAGGAAATGAAAAATAAGAGAAGTGAGAAGGGCCCTTCTTCTTCTTCTTCTTCTTCTTCTTCTTCTTCTTCTTCTTCTTCTTCTTCTCTCAGTTTTTTGGCGGATTGCAAACAGCTTGAAGGTGCATACCGCCACCTCCGGAGTCGGCTTGACTCCGTTTGCATTTATAAAGAATGCACACATGTGTTTAATCGTTAATGTCAGATATGTACTAAGTAAATACATTTGTTCCTGCTCAAGATTAGATTCAACTTTATTGTTATTGCACATATTACAGGTACTGAGACAACGAAATGCAGTTTAGCTTCTAACCAGGTGCAACAAGCAGTGAAGTGAAAAGTAATATATATGATATAATATAGAATGAATTGAATGATGAATAAACAGTGAGGGGTATTAATACACTAGATATACACAGCAGCCTGTGAGCAGTATGAACAGTGTGTATGAATACACTAGATATCAGCCTGAGAGCAGTATGAACAGTGTGTATGAATATGCTAAGATATAGAATGTATGAAAACGGTAAGCAGTGCAAGTATAGTCACAAAACAACAACAAACTTTTGCCGAGCCAATAGGAGAGTTTCATCACCAGCACGTGGTAAAAACCACCAATGAGCGCTCAGCTCCAGATACCAGCGAGTCGTTTCCCATCAAGCATTTCGCTTCCGCAGCCCGTGGAGAGGAACTGCGCCGCCTCGCCGCGCCTCGCTCTCAAGGCTGCGGGCATCTTTGTCCCGCGAGATTTCAACGTCTCATGTAGGCGAGCCTCCAGAGCAAGTCGGACAAAATGATTAACCATCATGCAACGCACTAGCAAGACGTTGATCGCAATTGCGCAGGTCTGCGTCGGTCTCGCTTGTCTCAAACAAGCCTACTGCTTCGGTAGCGTTTTTGCAACACGGTATCACAGCAAGACGTGAACATGTGACGATTTACCATGCTGGGAGACGTGAAGATGTCACGATTTCGTCCCTTCAAACGTGACAGTTACACGGTATTGTTAACCCATGGTAACCAGTGGAGAAATAACCGGAAATGCCAAGCAAATGCTACCCCGACGGTCGGTTGTTATTGTCAATATTAATATAATAATGATTTATATTTTAATAGTCACACTCGATTTCGTCGATTTTCTTGTTGCCCCAGCTGGTCGACTCCTCTTTGAGCAGAAACAAAGGCTACATTAATGTATCAATGTGAATCCATGCGTGTGGATGTGGAATTAACGGACGTAACGTTGTGCGATTGCGTTGCCAGGCAACAGCTACGGTTCATGTTAATTTACAAACTCTTCAACTACAACCGTAGTTATATTTAAAAACGTGTTAGAAGGCCTCACGAAATACTTTAATGCAAATTAAAATTGAAATGTGAAGGAATATGTGTATAACAAAATTAGGGCTGTCAGTCGATTTAAATATTTAATCGCGATTAATCACAAATGAATCGCACATTTTGTATCTGTTCTACATGTTCCTTAGAGGGATATATTTAAAGTTTTTAATACTCTTATCAACATATGAGTGGACAAATATGCTTTATGCTAATGTTTATTATCATTTGAACAATGACAAATATTCTCATGGATATTAAACACAACAACCTGGAACCTCTCATACAATACTGTGTGTGTGTGTGTGTGTGTGTGTGTGTGTGTGTGTGTGTGTGTGTGTGTGTGTGTGTGTGTGTGTGTGTGTGTGTGTGTGTGTGTGTGTGTGTGTGTGTGTGGGTGTGTGTGTGTGTGTGTGTGGATACTGTGATGGATCATTGGAGCTATGTGCAACTCAAGGCATATGCTCGAACGGGAGCTGCCTGGACGCTGCAATCATGTTGCGTGCACTATCCGAGCTGAGTGTGCTGACTTTTCGTACAATGTCCCACTGTCTGCTTCCTGCATAAAGTCAAGTGCTCGGCGCAGTTGTCGGCGAAATGTCGTTCCTCTGTTTTCATTTAAACAGCTCCTTATATCCGTTAGCGCAGCTAGCTAGCACCAGATGCTAACATCAACAATACACTTAAGGTGTGCCCGTTCTCTCTCACTCGCTCGAGCCACACATACACAGACCCTCCCGGTCCTCCCGATGGCCAGTCGGGGCCTACCGGTGAGCGTGGAAGTGTGGTCTGCCGCAAGCGGACGGCAGGAGCGGGGCTGTCAGCATCAGCTTGTAGATGGTATTTTAAACTCGATGCACTCTGAAAACTACGGGGCGGGCGAGGACAAATACACATGCGTTAATCGCGTTAAAATAATTAGTGGCGTTAAAAAATGTTTAACGCGTTAACTTGACAGCCCTACTAATAATAATAACAAAAAAAATTCAATAACATGCTTTGACCACTAGGTATCCCTTTCTATCAGCTGTGCAGATACAGGAAGCGCTCAAACGTTTGTGTGAGTTTATCTAATTTAGCAGTGATTCCATGTCAGCCACAGCTTGTTACAAAAAGCCTGACTGATAGTGTGTTTAACGAACTTAAACTAGCTTTATTAAATGTCAGGTCTTTGGCAGGAAAAACATTTTTAATCAATGATTTTATCACTGAGCACAATCTAGATTTTATGTTTTTAACAGAAACGTGGATTGAACAAAATAACAGTGCAGCTGTTCTTATCGAATCAACCCCTCGCAACTTTAGTTTTATGAGTCAGGAAAGAATGCATAAGAAAGGGGGTGGAGTTGCTATTCTGTTCAATGATTCCCTTCAATGCAGGAAGACATCTTATGGGAACTTTGCTTCTTTTGAATATGTGGCCCTTCAGCTGAAATGCTCCTCTCGAGCTCTGTTCCTAAATGTCTATAGACCACCCAAATACTGTGCAAGCTTTTTTGATGATTTTACCGAACTGCTGTCTATAGTGTGTATTGACTTTGACCGTCTAGTCATTGTTGGTGATTTTAACATCCATGTTGACAACCCCCAGGACAGAGGGGCAAAAGAACTGTTTTGTGTTCTTGATAGCTATGGACTGACTCAGCATGTGACGGAGCCCACGCACAATAAGGGGCACACTCTGGACTTAATTATCTCAAAGGGTCTGAATATCTCTACGGTTGTGGTGACTGATGTTGCACTCTCTGATCATTCCTGTGTTTTCTTTGAGAGCTCTATTTCTGTTCACAAAAATGTTCAGAAAGAGGTAACCACAAAGCGATATTTAACTGAAAATACTAGGGAAATGTTTACTCAGAATTTTTCTCCCACACTTGCCCCTGCTAACATCTCAGTAAATGACCTAGTAGATCATTTTAATTCAAAAATTAAAAATGTTATAGATGCCATTGCTCCAACTAAGGTAAAGGAAGTGTCTGTTAAGAAAATATCTCCATGGAGAAAGGCCATGACCGTGAGAACAGAAAAAAGAGAATGTCGAAAAGCTGAACGCAGGTGGTGAAAAACAAATCTCCAGGTTCACTTTGAAATCTATAAAGAGAGACTTGGCCTTTATAATTTGGAATTGAAAAACGCACGACAATCGTTCTTCTCTGACATCATTACCAAAAACAAAAACAACGCACGTGCCTTGTTTGCTACCGTCGACAGACTAACTAACCCCCCAGTGTCAGTAGCCTCTGAATTTCTATCCACCAGGGCGTGCAATGATTTTGCCTTCTTCACTGACAAAATTCAGAAAATCAGACAAGCAGTCAGTGCCTCTGCATCAGGTACAGCAAATGTGTTGTCTCGGTGTCCACTTAACATCAATTCAAACACCATGACACAATTCCATCAGATTAATGATAAAAACCTAAAGGACATTATTCAACTTCTGAAATCCTCCTCCTGCTGCCTTGATATTATTCCAACAGGATTTTTCAAAGATGTTTTGCCTTGCATGGCCTCAGATCTACTTCATATAGTAAACAAATCTCTTCACTCAGGTATTTTTCCACAGGCCCTGAAAACT
Source organism: Pogonophryne albipinna (assembly GCA_028583405.1). Taxonomy (NCBI): domain Eukaryota; kingdom Metazoa; phylum Chordata; class Actinopteri; order Perciformes; family Artedidraconidae; genus Pogonophryne; species Pogonophryne albipinna. The sequence continues at coordinate 610,871 of JAPTMU010000079.1, forward strand.
GCTGTCATTAAACCGCTCTTAAAAAAGAATAATCTAGATGCTTCAGTAATGAACAATTACAGGCCCATATCAAACCTCCCATTTCTAGGTAAAATCATTGAAAAAGTTGTTTTTCAACAGTTGAGTAATTTCTTGCATTTAAATAACTGTTTTGATGTGTTCCAGTCAGGCTTTCGTCCAAACCACAGCACTGAGACTGCTCTTGTAAAGGTCTTTAATGACATCCACTTAAACACAGACAGTGGCAGAACTTCAGTGTTAGTATTATTAGATCTCAGTGCTGCGTTTGACACTGTTGACCACAGCATATTACTAGACCGACTAGAAAACTGGGTGGGACTTTCAGAAACAGTTCGAAATTGGTTTGAATCCTACTTAAAGGACAGAAACAACTTTGTTTCTATAAGTAAATACACATCTGAGTTGACAAATATGACATGTGGGGTACCTCAAGGCTCCATCTTGGGCCTCTTCTATTAAACGTCTACATTCTACCACTGGCTCAGATAATGAAGAACAACAAAGTAAGTTACCATAGCTATGCAGATGATACATACATTTACGTAACAATTTCACCAGGAGACTATGCTCCAGTTAAAACACTGAGTAAGTGCATTGAACAAATCAATGACTGGATGTGTCAGAACTTTCTCCAATTAAACAAAGATAAAACTGAGGTAATGGTTTTTGGAGCCAAGGCAGAACGTATAAAAGTTAGCGCTGAGCTTCAGTCTGCAATGTTCAAAACAACAGATAAAGCCAGAAATCTAGGTGTAGTCATGGACTCTGACCTGAGTTTCAACAGTCACATTAAAACAGTTACTAAATCAGCCTACTATCACCTAAAGAATATATCTAGGATTAAAAGACTAATGTCACAGCAGGATTTGGAAAAACTTGTCCATGCTTTTATCTTCAGTCGACTGGACTACTGTAATGGTGTCTTCACAGGTCTCACTAAAAAATCTATTGGAAAGCTGCAGCTGATTCAGAACGCCGCTGCTCGAGTCCTCACTAACACTAAGAAAGTGGATCACTCCTGTTCTGAAGTCTTTACACTGGCTTCCTGTGTGTCAAAGAATAGATTTCAAAATACTGCTGCTGGTTTATAAAGCACTGAATGGTTTAGGCCCAAAATACATTTCTGACCTCCTGCTAAATGATGAACCATCCAGATCTCTCAGGTCTTCAGGGACTGGTCAGCTTTCTGTCCCCAGAGTCAGAACTAAACATGGAGAAGCAGCGTTCAGTTATTATGCTCCAAATATCTGGAACAAACTCCCAGAAACCTGCAGGTCCGCTGCAACTCTGACTACTTTTAAATCCAGGCTGAAGACTTTTCTTTTTGCCGCTGCTTTTAATTGAACTATTCATATCTTAGACTGCACTGTAACTTTTATCCATGTATTTTTTTTCTTTTAATGTTTATTTTATTCGCTTTTCTTTTTAATGATTTTAAATGCCATTTTCTTAATGTCTTTCATTTTTTGTAAAGCACTTTGAATTGCCTTGTGTTGAAAAGTGCTATATAAATAAACTTGCCTTGCCTTGCCTTGCCTTGCCTTGCCTTGCCTTACCTGTTAGCATCTGGCATCTGTTAGCATCTAGCTCTCCTGCTTACAAACATTTAGCCATCGCTGCTTATACAAGTAGTAGTTTTAGTTGTCTGCGGTCTGCGGAGGCCTACTCCCACCTGTCGAATACGGCTGTGCTGAGGTGGTTTTCCCCCGGAGACGTAGCGAAGTGACGGAGCGAAGTGACGGAGCGGCTCCACCTGTTGCTGCCTGCTTTCCACCTGTCTGGTGTCTGCGATCTGCGATCTGCGGAGGCCTGCTCCAACCTGTAGAGTGCGGCTGTGCTGAGGTGTTTTTCCCTTGGAGACGTCGCGGCTCCACCTGTTGCTGCCTGCGATCTGCGATCTACGGAGGCCTGCTCGTCGCGAAGAGACAAAGCGGCTCCACCTGTTGCTGCCTGCGATCTGCGATCTACGGAGGCCTGCTCCCACCTGTAGAGTACGGCTGTACTGGAGAGGTTTTTACCCCGGAGTCGTCGCGAAGAGACGGAGTGGATCCACGCTTCGGGTTTGGCCTGCTTCCACTGGGCGTGTGCTGCTGTGCGGAGAAGGATTTTACCACGGCTGGGACCTGCTTTCCACCTGTCCTGGTTCTGCTGTTGCGGAGGCCTGCTTTCACCCCGGGGATACCACGGAGGGACCGGAGCGCTTCCACGCTGCTGTTTTCGCCTGTCCTTTGCTGCTGTGCTGATTTTGCTCCAGGAACATCGCGGATACTGTGTGCTGGTCTGGGAAAATGGCCCATATCGGGATTCTGCTGTGCCTGTTAACTGTTTTGGACTATGAGAAGATCTCGAGTCATTCTGAGAAGTCTACTGGATTCAGGTCTGTTCTGCCACCCGCAGTGGGCATCCCCTGCAAAGGTTCGGATGTGTTACACAAACAATTCCCGGTTGCCTTGTCACAGACAATCTGCTCGACAAAATATGTTTGTCTTTTTTGTTTTCCTGCGATGATGGTTCTTCAGGACTGCTTCTTAAGCTCTAATCACACTCTCGCAGACTTTTCAGGTGTTTCTAACGTAGATGACAATGTATGTGTGTCGTTTAAGAGAAAAATATGCCTGTTTTTTGTTGTTGTTATTACTGTCAGGAAATGTACAACCTAACCCTGGTCCGCCCAGTAGTAGTAGTCAGATCGCTACTCCTGCTGATTTTAAAGCTAGGTCTGGGTTGGGTTTCATCTATTTGAATGTGCGCAGTCTGTTAGGTAAACTGGATTTTGTCCGTATCTGGGCGAGCTCGACTGACGCTGACGTCATTGTTTTATCAGAAACATGGCTAAATAAATCTATTTTGGCCTCTGACATTGCCTTAAATGGTTATAATGTGTATCGTTCCGACCGGCCTAATAAAGGTGGTGGCGTTGCCATTTATGTTAAGAATAAGTTCAGTGTAACCACATTAGTTTCCAAATCTATCAGTAAGCAATTCGAATTTTTAGCCTTAAATATAGAAGTGGCAAAGGGGCAACAGGTCATGGTAGTGAGTTGTTACAGACCCCCCTCAGCTGTCAAAGACTCCTTGTCTTCGCTCGCAAATCTTTTATCGCAGCTAGACTACAAGGAAATAGTGCTACTTGGAGATTTTAACTGGGACTGGTTAACTGCAGTGTCAGAGGATTTTAAAAACCTTTGTATCTCTTTGAATGTTACTCAGATTGTTGACAGTCCTACACACCCTAACATTAAGTCCCCTAATAAATCCTCCCTAATTGATCTCATTTTAACTAATGCTCCCTATAAATACTCATCTGTATTTGCGAATTATGTGAGTGATCACTGTGTTGTAGCAACAATTAGGGACACTAAGGTTCAAAAGGTTAAACCTCGTATTATTATTAAGAGAGACATAAAACATTTTGTGGAGCAGGGTTTTGTGCATGATCTGTTTGGGTTTGATTGGGGAAAAATGGATCTGTGTGCTGATGTAGAAACTGCATGATCTTATTTTTATCTTGGTTTTATGGAGATCATTGATAAACATGCACCCCTGCGTACATTTAGAGTGAAGGGACGAGACAATCCTTGGTTTTCTGTTGAACTGTCCAGTCTCCTTCATGAGAGAAACAAGGCCTGGGCAAAGACTCGGAAATCAGGCTCAGAGGTAGAATGGCTGCGTTTTAGGCAGCTGAGGAATAGCTTCACTTCACATATCAAAAGTGCTAAGTCGGAGTACTATTTGTCAGTAACCACAGAAAACCTAAATAATCCTAGGAAATGTTGGAAAGCCATAAAATCTATATCCACCGGTGAGATCCGTAATGAGCTACCTCCGTGCCTTACCACAGCATCTGGCTCTATATCGGACAGGGCTACTATGCTAAATTGCTTTAATGAGCATTTTGTGTCCTGTGGCTCTCTGTTTGATTCTGTTTCTAACTCTGCTTCTGTGAACACCCCAATCCGTGACTCTGAACAATGTGGTCTCAAAATCCCTTTCAGTTTTACTCCTTTTACTGTTGTTCATGGAGCCTTAACCAAGTTAGATCCTAAGAAACCGGCTGGCCCGGACAACGTAGAACCTTTCTTTTTAAAGATAGCTGCAGATTTTATTGCTCCTCCTCTCACTACTCTTTTTAACCTCTCCCTCAGCACAAATGCAATTCCAAAAGTATGGAAGTCAGCTTATTTTACTAAAAGGAGGGGAGGCAACTATTTTAAATAACTATCGGCCAATCTCTAAATTGTCAGTTCTGGCGAAGGTGCTCGAACGCCTAGTGAGTGAACAAGTAAAGGAGTTTTTATGTAAAAATGATACCCTGTCTAAACATCAGTCAGGCTTCAGAAAGCAACACAGCACCATCACTGCCACAATGAAAGTGGTGAATGACATTACGAGTATTTTAGATAATAAGCAGAGTTGTGCAGCTCTATTTATTGACCTTTCCAAAGCGTTTGATACCGTCGATCATCGCATCTTAAAGCAGAGGCTACTCAGTATTGGCATGTCCAGCCATGCAGTGGGGTGGTTTGTGAACTACCTCTCTGAAAGGTCCCAATGTGTTCACTTTGATGGGCTGTCTTCTGAGTGGTTAAACATTGCTAATGGTGTTCCTCAAGGTTCTGTTTTAGGTCCACTTTTATTCTCCATATATATCAACAGTTTAGGTGAAAATGTGGATGAAGCTACTTTACATTTGTATGCGGATGATACCGTGATGTACTGTGCAGGTCCCTCCATTAAGGAGGCTGGTGTTAAATTACAGGCTGTTTTTTAACATTATTCAGACTCAGCTCTCTGAACTAAAGCTTCTTTTAAATGTTGATAAAACCAAGGTAATGCTTTTTTCAAAAGCTAAAAAGACACCAGAGCCTGTTTTAGATATTGTTACAATGCAAGGACAAGTACTCAAAGTGGTTACGTGTTATAAATACCGAGGTATCTGGCTTGATGATTGTCTTACTTTTAAACTTCATGTCACTAACCTGCTTAAAAAGCTGAGGGTTAGACTAGGTTTCTTTTTCAGAAACAAGTCCTGTTTCTCATTTGAGGCCAGGAAAAGGCTCGGTGACCTTTTTACCTGTGCTGGACTATGGTGATTTGTTGTATATGAATGCACCTGCCAATTACCTGAACAAGTTAGATGCCGTCTATCACAGCGCACTGAGATTTGTCACAAATTGTAAAGCACTTACTCATCACTGTACCCTGTATGCCAAGGCAGGTTTGCCATCACTTACTGTATGGAGGCTCAGTCATTGGTACACGTTTATTTATAAAGCTTTGTTGGGTAAACTCCCGTATTATATCTGCTCTCTGATAACACAGAGAGTTGCAAGCAGCTATTGTCTGAGATCGCATGATGTAGTATTGTTAGATGTGCCAAGAGCAAGGACTGTCTTAGGTAAGACAGCTTTTATGTGCGCAGCTCCACTTGCTTGGAATAGTCCTCAGCAAGAATTGAAACTGAGCAATCTCATTCCTCTGCATGTTTTTAAAGCTGGGCTAAATGAAATGCTCGTTGATACTATGGGCACTTGTAAATGTCTATAACTATGTAAATGTATCCTGTAAATATAATGTATGATGTCCTTTATTGTTTTATGTTTCATGTGGAACCTATATGCTGCAGGTCTCCCTTGAAAAAGAGATCTATGATCTCAATGGGACCAATCTCATTAAATAAAGGTTTGAAATTAAATGAAATGAAAACTGCAAGGAGACGTATTGTGTGAAAAGAAATGTAAGATGTTGTTTAATTGTTGATATATTTATGATCCACGTCACATCTTCAGTTTTGGCTGCAGTTCTCCTGTTTGTCTAGAAGTCTTCTCATCAGGGCTCTATAAATAGAGAACTACGGCAGATCTGTAATACTTAATGCAGCCGAACCGTGTATTACAATGCCGTTATGTGATGACTTTCAAAGAGAAAAGCAAGCACACTCGGAATAAAGTATTATTTATTTATTTATTTTTAATTCGGATTTCACACGATATCCCAGCGTGCATTGCGGCTAAACCATCCAATCATCGAGCTGAAGATCTTGCCTTCGTCTGTTTCCGGTATCGTTTATGACGGATGTATTTTGTTATACACACATTCCTTCACATTTAAATTTAAATTTGCATTAAAGTATTTCGTGAGGCCTTCTAACATGTTTTTAAATATAACTACGGTTGTAGTTGAAGAGTTTGTAAATGAACATGAACCGAAGCTGTTGCCTGGCAACTCAATCGCACAACGTCACGTCCGTTAATTCCACATCCACACGCATGGATTAACATCGCTTTAATACATTAATGTAGCCTTTGTTTCTGCTCAAAGAGGTGTCGACCAGCTGGGGCAACAAGAAAATCGGCGTAATCGAGTGTGACTATTAAAAAATAAATCATTATTATATTAATATTGACAATAACAACCGACTGTCGGGGTAGCATTTGCTTGGCATTTCCGGTTATTTCTCCACTGGTTAACATGGGTTAACAATACCGTGTAACTGTCGTTTGAAGGGATGAAATCGTGACATCTTCACGTCTCCCAGCATGGTAAATCGTCACATGTTCACGTCTTGCTGTGATACCGGGTTGCGTTTTTGAGGAGCTTTTTGATTATAGATTTGAAAACATCGTTGCTTGCTTTAAAAGTAGCACAATTCATTATGTCAAACCTTGGAAAGTATCTAGATATCCCTGCCCAAAGGAACTGCACACTGAATAGGTTTTGCCGTTTGATGTCTGGACCGTTGAGTAAAAAGGACCGCAGCTCCGTGTTGAGTGTATTGATCACAATTCAGTAGTGAGTTTGTGGCTGTTATAGTCAGCAGGAGTGGCTGTGCATTCACTCACCATAAATATGGAATCCAGGTCAGTTTGATGCTGCTGGGCAGACTGACCACCAGGACCCTCGGATCTCTGCTGATGAACTCTGTGGAGCAAAGAGGAGGATTTTAAACAAATACAGAAACTAAGGGTTACACGTGCTGTGTTTGAAGATCCTCATTCAAACCGGACATACAGAGAGACATCAATGAAAAGCAGACGGGGACAGGAAGTAGCTTTGATAAACAAACCGGACTAAAGTGAGTAGGCTGATCCGAACAGGAGAGTTTTGAATGTGGTGATTGTGTCAGACTGTCAGAAGTGCAATACATCTTCAGTGTCTGACATCAGTTTGAAGCTCTGCTGTGTTCTCCTTGTGGTTCAGTTATTTGCTTCAAGAACTCCTTTACGATGTGCAGCAAATAAAATGCTGCTGAGAATGGTGTAGACATTCTAAAGTTTTAAAAACGAACAACAAAATAACTTTAATTCATACCTTGGTCCATCACTATGCTCTCCATCTCCAAACGTAATATATTGAGGCATAGACCAGTCACTCTTCATAGACAAACAGCTGGGTACAGGAGAGTCTGGTCTCTCATGGTGGATCCTGATAGAATCAAAAACATGATAAATGCAAAGATGCACTGACATTCTGCTGAAAAGGATGCTGACTTTTGAATATATTAATACTGATAAGATAAATAATAACTTTGGATCAGTGGTTTCCATCTTGCAGGTTGCAAGAGAGATTCCTGGTGGATCTGTTGTGGTGTCGAACCTAAACACAAACACAACAACATGCTCATTACCAGTGTTGGGACTAACGCCGTTATTTTTGGCAGTAACCAGTACTCTAATGCATTATTTTTTAAATTCAGTAACTCAGTTACCGTTACTATGGTGCGTTACTCCGTTATTTTTTTTTATATAGTCTCGGCTCACAAACGTTGGTGAGTGGCGCCAACAGTGAGGTGAACAGAGATGAGAACTGTACTGAAGTACATACTTGAGTAAATGTACTTAGATACTTCCTGTGTCACATGCAGAGACGCGCTGTGGGCGTGTTTGTGTTTACTAACAAGACTATCATGGCGGCGGCGGAGCTCAAGTCGAGTTTCTCCGCCTGGAGATATTCTCACTATTGTGGTGACACCATGTGGGACCATAATTCACCTTGCTTATTGTGTTGCCACACGGACCCTTTAGTGGGAACACCTGTAGCTTTAGCTGCCATTCCTGCTAGCTCTTCAGGCAGAGCAGTGCATGTGTTAACCTCTCTGTTATTAATGGATAATAAAGATTGGAACTCCATTCTTAATACACCGCCTCCGACTCCCTTTTCACGGCACTACACTGGTGACCCCAACTTTTCTGAGAAAGTTTCCGGAAAAAAAACGAACATGGCTGAGCACGATGTTTTCGTAAAGCTGCCGGAGTTTTGGGAGAATGCCGCGGCGGTGTGGATCGCACACGTGGAGGCGCACTTCGCCTGCCGACAGGTCCGTGGCGGGACGTGAAATACTACCACGTTGTAGCAGCGCTAGGAGGCTCCACGTCGTCCAGGTTGGTTGGTTTTATCACAGACCCCCCACACCATGGAAAATATGAGGCGATTAAGGCCCTCCTCCTTAAGACATTTAGCTTATCTGCTAAGGAGAGGGCCCGCCAGTTACTTGACATTCAAGGCCTAGGAGACGGCAAGCCATCTCAGCTAATGGAGAAAATGCTAAATCTGCTAGGGGGGGAAGATCCCCGGATTTTATTCACGGAGATTTTCCTGCGTCACTTGCCTCCCCGGGTACAGACGGCGCTGGCCAACACGCCTGTCACGGAGCCCCGTGCTTTGGCTGAGGAAGCGGATCATTTTTTCCTGGCTACACAACAGCCCGGTGCAGAGACGTTAGCCGCGACGCTCAGCGGCCCACCTGCAGTCAAGAAAGCGTGGCTGAGGCCGGACACGGCTGTATCGAGCCGGCGTGGAGACACCGGAGAGTGCTTTTGCCACGCACATTTCGGGACAATGGCGAATAAATGCATCGCTCCATGCAGCTACAAACCCCCGGGAAACGGAGGGGCCGGCGCTCAGTAGTGGCTCTGAGCATCGGCGGCACGTGCAGGCTCCTCTTCGTCAGCGACAGCGTTTCGGGGAGCCTGTTTCTGTGTGACACGGGCGCTCAACGGAGCGTAGTTCCCGCGTCGAGTGAAGACGTCACCCGGGGTGGGCACGGACCGCGATTGACAACGGCCAACGGCGGTCCCATTCGCACGTACGGTGTGAGGCCTATGTGTTTGTGCATCGGAGGTCAGCGTTTCAGCTGGGATTTCGTGACAGCGGACATTTCTTTTCCCCTCCTCGGAGCGGATTTTTTGTGTGCTCATGGACTCCTAGTGGACGTTAAGAATAGGCGTTTGGTTGATGCCTTGACGTTTTCTTCCCTCGTGTGCACACTTGGCAGCGCAGCGTACGACGGGCTGTCAGGCTCGCTGTCGGGGGCAGACACGTTTCTCAGACTGTTGGCCGAGTTTCCAGACCTGTCGCTACCCACCTTCTCTGCGCTTACCACTAAGCATGGCGTGGAACACCACGTCACTACCGAGGGGCCTCCTGTCTACGCCAGGGCCTGGCGGTTGAACCCTTCTAAACTGGCTGTAGCAAGGGCGGAGTTCGCAACCATGGAGCGCCTGGGCATTGTCCGCCGCTCCGACAGTCCTTGGGCTTCCCCCCTGCACGTCGTCCCCAAACCGAACGGCGGGATCCGCCCGTGCGGGGATTACCGACTCAACGACGCCACTACGCCTGACCGCTATCCGGTGCCGCACATTCAGGACTTTTCGGCGCATCTGGCCGGTACAGGGGTGTTTTCCAAGGTGGACCTGGTCCCTGGACATTCCCAAGACGGCAGTGATAACGGCTTTTGGACTTTTTGAGTTCCTGCGGATGCCTTTTGGACTCAAGAATGCCGCTCAGACGTTCCAGCGCCTGATGGATTCGGTGCTGCGCGACCTGCCGTTTGTGTTTGTCTACCTCGACGACATACTCGTCGCCAGTGCTTCAGTGCAGGAGCACCTGTCCCACCTCTGAGCCCTTTTCACACGGCTCAACGAACACGGATTAATCATCAATCCTGCAAAGTGCCAGTTCGGGGTGTCTGACATTGATTTCCTGGGGAAGTCGCGTCACCAAGGGCGGTGCGGCACCTCTGCCAGCGAAGGTGGAGGCTGTTGCGGCTTTTCCTCGCCCGCTCACAGCCCGGTCGCTCCGTGAGTTTCTGGGGATGGTGATTTTCTACCACTGTTTCATCGCCCGGGCCGCACACATCATGCGGCCGCTGTATGAAGCGTTGAAAGGCAAGACCCCCGTCCAGGCGATCGACTGGACAGCAGAGGCGGACGTTGCTTTTGCTGAGGTCAAAACCGCGTTGGCTCAGGCGGCTTTGCTAGCACACCCATCATCTGCGGCTCCCATCTCCATCACAACGGACGCGTCGGACTACGCGGTCGGCGCAGTGCACGAGCAGTGGGTGGAGGGCGCTTGGCAGCCGCTCGCCTTTTTCAGCCGCCAGCTGACGCCCAGAAAACGCAGGTACAGCGCCTTTGACCGAGAGCTCCTTGGACTTTATTTGGCCGCGCGGCACTTCCGTTTCATGCTGGAAGGCCGGGAGTTTACGGCATTTGTCGACCACAAGCCGCTCACCTTCGCCATGTCAAAAGTGGCGGAGCCTTGGTCGGCACGTCAGCAGCGGCAGCTGTCCTACATATCAGAGTTCACTACGGACATTAAGCACGTGGCTGGCAAGTCGAACCTGGTTGCTGATTGCCTCTCCAGATTCGTCATCGGTGCCGTCCAGTTGGGCCTGGACTATACTCGCATGGCGGCGGACCAGGTCACAGATCCCGGCGTCCAGGTTCTGAAGGTGGAGAGCGCGGGGCTGCGCTTGGAGGACGTGGTGTTCCTCTCGTGTCAACGTCAGCCGCAGACATTGCCCGAGCTTTCATTGCGACGTGGGTGTGTCGTTTTGGCACCCCGTCAGATATTTCCTCGGACAGAGGCTCACAGTTCACGTCCGAGCTCTGGAACGCCGTGGCGAGTGGTCTGGGGGTTAAGTTGCACAGGACTACAGCTTATCACCCTCAGGCTAACGGCCTCTGTGAGCGGTTCCATCGCTCCATGAAGGCGGCCCTCAAGGCCGGCCTTACGGACGGGAATTGGGTCGACAAGCTGCCCTGCGCCTAAAGAAGACCTGCAGTGCTCTAGGGCTGAGATGGTATACGGTCAGCCACTGAGGGTTCCTGGGGATTTGGGGATTTCCTCCATAACGCATCGGCTCCCTGGTCGGCGTCGGCCCAGCGGGCTTTCCTGCAGGACGCCACTGAGGCCTTTGCTCCGATCCCTACTACTCAGCACGGTACTCAGGTGTCCCGGGTTCCCGCAGAGCAGAGCTCTGCGGGGCACGTGTTCATCCGGCACGATGCGCACAGAGGCCCCCTGCAGCCCCCTTACGATGGGCCTTTCCGGGTCTTTGAGCACGGGGACTAGCACCTGGTGGTCGACCTGGGTGGCAAGGCCGAGCACGTCTCGGTGGACCGGGTGAAGGCTGCTCACCTGGACTTGGACCAGCCGGTGGTGCTGGCTCGACCTCCGCGACGGGGCCGCCCGCCGGCCTCGACCCCTGTCACGGATTTAAGACCTGTTGTTCCGGTCCCTCCCCTTCCGGGGGCCGCACAGGCGGAAGTCACTTTTCCGACTCCCGTGCTCAGGAGTTGTGGGGGTCGGCGTGTCGTTCCTCCCCGCCATGCTGATTTTGTTTATGTGTGAATTCTGGGGGGGGCTTGTGTGGTGACACCATGTGGGACCATAATTCACCTTGCTTATTGTGTTGCCACACGGACCCTTTAATGGGAACACCTGTAGCTTTAGCTGTCATTCCTGCTAGCTCGTCAGGCAGAGCAGTTCATGTGTTAACCTCTCTGATATTAATGGATAATAAAGATTGGAACTCCATTCTTAATACACCGCCTCCGACTGCCTTTTCACGGCACTACACTATTTTACTTTTGTCGAGCACAAAGAAAAGAACGTTTTAGTTAAATGTAAGTTGTGTCTTGGCGGGTCAAAGAGCCTATCTATTGCCCAAACCAGTCATTAAAATCTGTTGAAACATCTGCAGAAACAACATGCTGGGACGAAGCTAGTAGCTAAGACCACAGAGACTCATCCGACGCCACTCCACCTCCACCTAAGCAACAGCGGCTGGATTTTAACCGAGGGACTGCTAGCCAGGGGAAAGCTGATAAAGCCATTGCACGGTATGTTGCAGAACACATGCAGGCTATTTCTACTACTTCTATTGCTATTTCTTGATCAACAGATTGTATTATTCTCCAATGCAATAACAGTACTGAAATGAAGGCTATAGGGGCCTTAATGGGAGCCCTTTTTTTAAGTAACTAATGCCTTTTCACAGTAACGCATTACTTTTTGGTGTAAGTAATCAGTAAAGTAACTGAGTTACTTTTGAAATGAAGTAACTAGTAATGGTAACTAGTTACTGGTTTTCAGTAACTAGCACAACACTGCTCCTTCCTCTCTGTCACACACTGGATCTGGGAATGAACAAGAAGGGAGTCTGTGTGAGCTCATACTAAATCAAACACAATGTATTTATCTATGGAGATTTACAATGAAGTGTGTTCATCAGCAATATCAAGAATTAAAGGATAAAAAAGGAAAAAGATATAACCTCCTCATTTGGAACCTAATGAAATAAGAAAACATGCAATACACCGTGCAAACATAGAATAAACTGTGACATGTAAAATATAAATAATAATAGATAAAATATAAGAACAATATATAAAATGGAAATAATAAAAACAAAAAAACCCATGCATTTAAAATTAATAAAAGAGTCCAGATGATGAGGATTTATAAAATAATAGATAGGAAATATGTATAAATAATAAATAATATACAGATAAATACTACAATATAAATAAATATTACGTTAATAAATAAATATTTAAATAGTTAGAGAGTTTCAAACATTTAATGGCGCACAACAAAAATTACTTATGCTCGAAATTCTTACCATATTTCATGCTCTTCATCTTCAAACTTAATAAATGGAGGCATAGAGTTTCCACTCTTCATGGACACACAGCTGGGTCCAGGTCCAGGAGGGTCTGGTCCCTCATGGGGGATCCTGATAGAATCAAAAACATGATAAATGCAAAGATGCACTGACACTCTGCTGAACATGATGCTGACTTTTGAATATGTTAATACTGATAAGATGAATAATAACTTTGGATCAGTGGTTTCCATCTTGCAGGTTGGAAGGCTCAAACGTCCTCTGTAGATTCCTGGAGGATCTGTTGTGGTGTCGAACCTGCAACAAACACAACAACATGCTCATTACTGCTCCTTCCTCTCTGTCACACACTGGATCTGGGAATGAACAAGAGTGTGAGCTCATACTAAATCAAACACAATGTATTTATCTATGGAGATTTACAATGAAGTGTGTTCATCAGCAATATCAAGAATGAGAGAAGTCAATGGACGAGCGGCATATCTGCTGTGGAGGTTAGGGTTAGGGAATGATGTACCTTTGTTTTTCCTCTTCATAAGTTCTGCCACTGCAGTTACAAAGTTTGTTCTCTTGCATGCAATAGGCATTACATCGGGACCCACTTTGTATCCACTGCAAAGGATTGTGGGTCAGAATAGCCAGAAAAGCATGCTGGTTTACAAACTACAAAATGCAACCAGCTGCAGTTGAACATCCTGGTATTCTGGAGTCCTAGACAGGATGCAGGGACCCCAACACGTGCTGCACAGCCCCCACATTCACCCAGAACAACAGTATGTTGAGCATATAGGTGTTAGGTTGTCACAATGTTTGAAGAACACCCACAATGAACTGACTTGGATAGGAGAGGATTTCAGATACACAGTCCAGCTGACATGAGACTCCACTGGAGCGTCTCTGACTGCAGTATCATTAAAGACATGAAGGCCCTCTACACTCAGTGACTGTGGAGAGACCACAAAGCATGCTTTATAACCTGCCTGGTGTGTGTACGCTTCAAAGATAAAGAAATGAAAACACCTCAGTCCCGTTGATCCGAGCCATCAGTCCGGTTCTTACATTTCCTCCCAGCACTAAGGATGCTTACTCAGATTACAATCAAACTGCTGCCAGAAACTGTCACTTTTACAAGGAAGTCTTTCTTGAAAAACATTCTCCACAATACTTTAGAAGAGATATTTAGCAGCAAGAAACATTAGTTCTGTTCAGTTAAACAGTGATACAGCACAATGTGATCAGAGTTCTGATGATCTAACCTCTACAGATTCCTCTGGTAGGATTCTCTCCTGAGTTTCAGGCAAAAACAAAAAAGCTCCATGGTAAGTCAGGGTGACGTCTTGATTATATATATCCCCAAATGTAAATCCCAGATTTCCAAAAAGCATTTAAATGATATTCTCACCTGTTGAATTCTCTTCAGGTCAAACCCCTGCATGTGTGGAAGAAACTCTGCTCATCTCATCCTCATCAGTTCTGTGTCTGCCTGCATCTGATCTGAGGACGCCGTCACTCCCTCATAACTTCAGAGCATCAAAACACATCAGAGTGACGTGAGAACAGGTCCAACAAGCACAAGAGACCAGTCAATTTGAGATATGGTGTAGTTCTACTAGCTGTCCACTAGATGGTGGTAAGTGATCATCCAATGAAATAAAGCTCAGCACTAATTTACAAATGTTCACTCTGACAGTTGACGTGATCTCATTAGCATCCTAGTGTAGCTGTGGTGAAGAGTTTCCCACAGACGCACAGTATTGACTGATCTCCTTCCTCTCTGCGGACGCCTGAAGACACAGATCTGTTCTTTTATTAGGATTTCTTCCAGGTTAAAGTCAAGACAATTGTAACTATGGATCCTACACCAATAACACCATTAATCAAAGTTATTTATAATCACACTTTTCATTTTAATAAACAAAACTCAAAGTGCTACAGAGTAAAACAATCTGAATAAAAACATTTAAAACATTAAGTAGAGAGGGCAACAAGAGGATGGTTAAAGTTAGCAAAAGGCTTTGTTAATGTCTTTTAGGCCTTACAAGTACATAAGCTTCAAATAAGATAAACCATTTTGAGTGATATAAACAAAAATGCAATTTTTGTTTGTTATTTTGATTGGCCAAGTTGGACATTGCAAGTTTAAGTATTTATTTATAGACAAATTATTTTTGGATGAAGTTTTAGTGAACCTTTTTGATTACACACATTGTTCTACAACGATTTGTGACTTACATCTTCTGATATTCACACTGAAACATTATCAGTCAAACTGTCAAAAACACAAGACATCAAATGATAATAAACAACAGGACTGATCACCGTGGAATAGGGGCGGATCTAGAAAAATATTCATGGGGTGGCAAGATAAGACTTAAGATATTCATTGCTGTCGGGATGTTGAGAGCATTCCATGGAATATAAAAAAAAGTGTATCTCGAGCCGGTTTCTCAAACTTACCTACCCCACCTTTAAGATGATGACCTTACGTGTGTAAATATATGTTTTACTTTGTGGGGGTCTTCCCCCAAAAAACAGTTTTGAGTCCTGAGAAAGTCCAACCACACAGATTATGTGTGCAGTGGATGTACATGATCTTTAGTTTGCTAGTTATTACGAAGATTACTTCAGGAAATTGTGTCGATACAACGTTTTCATTGTTACCAAGGTGGTTGCTAGGGACACTGCTATCGATATTATTTCTGTTATGTTGTGTAACTGTTTAATTGTGTTATCTTTATTGCTTCCCCCTTCCCCGTCAATGTATAGTGTTGGTCCACAGCGCAAACGTATTAGTTTAACAAAATCCGCATCTAAAATTGTGGCATAGATACGTTATTTTCCCCTGTGCAATTCTCCAGCCCAGTCTCACATCTCACATCACATCGTCATAAACAATACCGGAAACAGACGTAGGCAAGATCCTCAGCTCGGTGATTGGATGGTTTAGCTGTCGCGGGGCGCTGAACTGTTCCTTTTAATCTTTTCATATATGATCGTAATTACTTATCTTTCAAATTTGAAGGAGTTGTGAGCAAGCATCTTGAGGAACATTCATCATTAACTCCTCCAAAAAATATAGTTTATTTAATAATAACACTGAATATGTGAATCATAAAAGTGATTGACAGCTGATAGGAATAATATGATTGTTAATATTATCATATTATTCCTGACACACATCGATGAGACAGTTAATTAATGTACTTATTGCAGCAGTCTGCATAGATTTGGTTCCCCTGCTGGTCTAAGAGTGAAACAAACTCATTCAGTTATTGTTCAGTTAAAATTCATTCAATTATGTTGTGCCACAATAATGTCACCTATGTTATTAAATTAAAATATCAATATTGTGGCTTTCCAAGTTAACATTGATTGATAATACTGCTATTAAATCAGCTTATACTTCTGCCAGGGGATGCCACCCCTCAACATCTCCTGCCACCCCATGAATATGTGTCTAGATCCGCCCCTGCCTATATACACACACACACACACACACACACACACACACACACACACACACACACACACACACACACACACACACACACACACACACACACACACACACACACACACACACACACACACACACACACACACACACACACACACACACACACACACACACACACACACACACACACACACACACACACACACACACACACCATGAAGGTGATATATCCAGTGGCATCAGGGGGGTATACTACGAAGCAGGATTTTCTCTTAGCCGGCTAACTTCAGGGAAAACTCGGGGTTTCCGGTCCTACGAAGCTGGTTCTCTTTTTAGCAGGCTAGATCTCCATGGTAACTTAGGCTGTGCGGCTAACCTGGGGGGTATACTACGAAGCAGGATTTTCGTTTAGCAAGATAACTTCTGGGATTTCCGGTACTACGAAGCTGGTTCACTTTTTAGCGGGCTAGATCTCCATGGTGACTTATCCTGGAACCTAGTCTGTGCTCCGAAGCAGGATAGGTTCCAGGATAAGAGATCAACTCAACGAAAGCACCGCCTGCTGACCAATCAGAGCTCAGTGTGCGGAGGAGATACAGTTTAAACTGCCGTAGCAGGAAAGACGGCCGGCCAAAATCACCGACTGTGTGAACGTGAAAATGAATAGAACATCACCTCCCATCTTCAGAGCAGTCTGACTATTATAACTATTATACTATTATGTTAAGAAAGCTTAATTACATATATGCCACAACATAAGTAACCGGATCAGAGTAACATTACGTTGCCTACAGTCCGCGGCACTGTGAGAGCAGACGTCGATATGTCCCATTATCATTCATATCACATCATATCACATTCAGGAAGTATGACGCTGCGCTGTCAGTATGCTTCTCCATGTTTGTGATTGGTCGAATGCTCCAGATACCACCCCTTTCATGTGAACGCGCACCTAACTAGATAGGACACGGCTGGCTTGTGCGAACGAGTTGATAGCCAGCGTCGTAGGACAGTTTAACGAGAGCGGCTTCGTTTTGGATTAAGTCAACCGGATAACTCAAAATATATCCAGGATAGGTTGAACTAGATTCAGTATACCCCCCAGGTTAGGTTGCAGGCTAAGAGCTCAACTCAGTGAAAGCACTGCCTGCTGACCAATCAGAGCTCATTGTGCGGAGTTTAAAGCGATCAAGTCATATTACAGGAGAAAGGAAATGCAGAAAAGCTGCCATTGCAGGAAAGACGGCCGGCAAAAATCACCGACTGTGTGAACGTGAACATTAATAGAATATCACCTCCATCTTCAGAGCAATCTGACTATTATAACATAAGCGTTAAGAAAGCTTACTTAAATATCTGCCACAACATAAGTAACCGGATTAGAGTAACATTAAGTACAGTCCGCGGCATATCCAACCCTGTCTCTTAAAAATTACGTTCCCACAGAACTAAACTGCATTCTCAATTACGTTTAGCCAGAAACGTATTTTCTCCCACGTTATGTTCGTTATGAACGTATCTCAAATACGTTTATTTTCTACATATCTTCTAGAAACATATTTTCTCCCACGTTACGTTTCTTATGAACGTATTTTAAATACGTTTATTTTCTACATATCTTTGCCATTTATTGTCTTGCTTATAATAATGATAATAGTCATTTATAAATATCATTTTAGAGCACACATTTGAAATCAGTAGGCGAGGCTGTAATTTCGCCAGCTGTTACTCTCATGAGCGAGGCAGAACATAATAGTTTTAACAGCCAAAAAGCTGCTGTGTCGTTTATTGCACCTCAAACATTAAAACAAATCCAGAGTTACGTGTTTCTGTACTTCCTCTAAGAAGAAAGGACAGTAACAGAAGATCTCTGTGACGCCAGATGTGGTGTTCGTAATGCGATATGATATCCGAAAAAAAATTCAGTTTAGGATGGCCGACACTACACTACCCATAATCCCCAGCTATCGTTTGGGACTACAGTCCCGTTGACAAACCCCGTGATTAATCTTCAAGCTCTGTGATTGGATGATGGAGTGGCAGTGCGCCAAGGTTACGCCGAGCGTCAAGCTCTTTGAAATGGAACGAAACCACAGCAGACTATTCAAAACTGGACTCGAACGCCCCCCCCGAGAACTACACATGCTGGCTATTGTGTTTCGCAACATGCTCTCTATGGCACGTCTCTACTGGGAATTGTAGTTTTAAAAGACGTTTTCGTTTTTCCCAAAATTAGAAGTTGACAGTTTTAAACAGTGTACAGCCCTGGAGGTTTAGGCGATATGAAACACATTGGTGTGTACACATTTAAAACATGTAATTACTAAATGGGTGAAAATCGCTTGTATCCATAATGGGCAGCATTAATATATACCCACATGACAGCTCAATGTTACTTTGTAATTCTACTCCACTACAATTCAGAGGTGAACCTGGTATTTTTACTCCACTACATTTATTTTAGTTACTTTGCAGATTCTGATTAATGATGTGAAATATAAACAACCCTTAAATCAGACTTTAGTTACACCTGAGTTAAATTCAGGTAAGGTGATTGTCAAGTGCCAACAATCAGGAGAGATATTTGATAGTTGCTGCTTGAGAAGACTAAACATTTATCTGCAGATCTCTATAAAGTATATTCATTACTCGTTATTCTCTACTAATAGTTAATTAAAGACTGTATATAATGGCTATTTTGCACATCCCTTTCAAGATTTCAAGATTTTCTAAGGTTTATTGACATATCATATACACAACTACGGTGTAGTTATGCAATGAATGAAAAACTTGGGTCACAGGTTCCTCAACAGTGCATTACGACATCTGTCAATATGTGTGTACCTCCACCATTATACTGTCATTCTGCACAATTCTTATACTATCTACATACATAAGAGTATAATTAATGTGTATAATATCAGTTAAAATAAGTGCTTCAACATAGTTAACATTGCAGGAAAGCAATATATTAGACGTTAAGTACTTTGTCAGGCTTAATATTTATCTGTAGATAGATACCCCCAAAGCTTTTTTCTTATTTTGAAAGAAGACCTTAACCTAAAGTATTCTTTAATGTGTTATTAAAGGTTAATTAGTTTGTCTGTTTTGCACATCCTCCTATTAATATCTTTGTACATCCAGCACTAAACTGTTTTATTGTAGAGATCACTTACAGTATCTTCTTGATTTTTTATATTCTATATTTCTATCATTGACCTTCTACTTTCTCCTATGAAAGTATGTACTCTTAATATTTGTTTCATCAAATAACATTATTCAACAAAAATAACATTATTCAACAAAAATAATTCAATGACGTGCTTTAACCACTAGGCGGTGCACACAAGGTACACACAGCATACTAATAATAACTTTGTATTATTAGTGTAGGACACTTGTGTATAACATCTGAAGATGTGTAGTTTTATTCATGTTTTTACATAGTTTTACAGGATATTGCTATACTATTTAACATGTTTTACTTCTACACATTAATATCTGATTTGTAAAACATCACAGACAGAAAGGCATATCCGTCATTTAATGGTAAGCTATTGAAATTGTGATTCCATAGATGTGTCTCCCATCACCCAAATCCCCTGACTATTCTCTCAACTCAGTATTTACATTCTTATATTCAAAGAAAATCAGTAATATCTTTAAAAACTACAAGTCCTTTTCTATCAGCTGTGCACCGTTATGGTGTAAATATAACCTATCTACCAATTGGATCAAATATAAAAGTCAGCCGAATTACTATTGATACTGCAAGGAGACGTATTGTGTGAAAAGAAATGCAAGATGCAGTTCTTCCAGTTTGTCCAGAAGTCTTCTCATCAGGGCTCTATAAATACAGAACTACGGCAGATGTGTAATATGTAATGCAGCCGAACCGTGTATTACAATGCCGTTATGTGATGACTTCCAAAGAGAAAAGCAAGCACACTCGGAATAAAGTATTATTATATATTTTTTAAATGTTTTCGGATATCATATCGCATTAACATCATATCCCAACATGCATTGTGTCTAAAACATCCAATCAACGAGCTTCAAGCTGAGGATCTTGGGTAATCTGTTCAGTGGGTTTGTGTGTATCCTCAAAATGTCCCTTATAGGCCTACGTCTGTTTCTGGTGACTTTATTTACGGCTAAAAAGCCCAAGATTATAGAATTAAACGAATAAATAAAAACAAGGATAATTGTGTGTTATTGTGAGTAAATAACGGTGTGTTATTTAGAAAAGAATAACAAATTAGAAGGAAAAAAAGATTTACAAAAATACAGATTTCAGTATTTTGAGGCTCTGAGCCATTTCTTTTCCTCACAGACGGGAAAAAAAGTCCGACATTATACGATTTTAAATAAAAACAAATAAATAAAAAGATAAAACACTGGCATGTAATTTACGTTAGAATAAATAGAATGGTTTTGAATAATAGATGAGAGCAAAATCTACGTCACTTTACAGCCCCGCTCACTTTTGGGGAAACCAACGCTGTCATTTGAACGGCGATCAAGCCTGAAGCCACAGAGATCTTCTGTTACTGTCCTTTCTTCTTAGAGGAAGTACAGAAACACTGAACTCTGGATTTGTTTTAATGTTTGAGGTGCAATAAACGACACAGCAGCTTTTTGGCATGTTAAAACTATTATTTTCTGCCTCGCTCATGAGAGGAACAGCTGGAGAAATTACAGCCTTGCCTACTGATTTCAAATGTGTGCTCTAAAATTATATTTATAAATGACTATTATCATTATTATAAGCAAGACAATAAATGGCAAAGATATGTAGAAAATAAACGTATTTAAAATACGTTCATAAGAAACGTAACGTGGGAGAAAATATGTTTCTAGAAGATATGTAGAAAATAAACGTATTTGAGATACGTTCATAACGAACGTAACGTGGGAGAAAATACGTTTCTGACTAAACGTAATTGAGAATGCAGTTTAGTTCTGTGGGAACGTAATTTTTAGGAGACAGGGTTGGCATATCACATCATAATGTATCATATATCTCCTGATCTGAGTCAGCTGAGCCGTATCTGGCCGTGCAACACTCACAGTGTCACATACTGTATGCAGAAGTATTATTTTAAGCAACACATTAAGTTGACGAAACACTCGAGTCAAATGTAATGAAAGTCAGATCGTGTCTTAGACGGGCAGTGATATCATAAACCTGTTAATGTACGCATTCAAACACTTGTTCTGTTACCAGCTGTATTCACCTTGCAGGTGCAGCTATGTGGCTTTTATCCTGGATAAAGTGTTTAAGTCATGGATGTTTAAAGTTTAACTTCTTCATATTTGACTAGTATTAAAGTTCACTTTTCATTCAGGAAGTATGACGCTGCGCTGTCAGTACGCTTCTCCATGTTTGTGATTGGTCGAATGCTCCAGATACCACCCCTTTTATGTGAACGCGCACCTAACTAGATAGGACACGGCTGGCTTGAGCGATCCACTTGATAACCAGCGTCGTAGGACCGTTTAGCGAGAGCGCGTATGTTTTGGATTAGGCCAACCGGCTAACTCAAACATATCCAGGTTAGGTTGAACCAGCTTCGTAGTATAGGCCCCTTGTCCATAGGGGGCGATACACACAAAAACATTATTATTACTAATAATAAAGGAATAGGTGCTGACAGACAGGAGCCATCTGTCCCTCATTCAAAATGACCAGAGGAAAGGGAGAGCCAGACTACTGGACAGTCCTTTGGAAGTTTTTCCTTGTACGATGTGAGGGTCTAAGGACAGAGGGTCAAAGGACAGAGGGTCTAAGGACAGAGGGTCAAAGGACAGAGGGTCTAAGGACAGAGGGTCTATGGACAGAGGGTCTAAGGACAGAGGGTCAAAGGACAGAGGGTCTAAGGACAGAGGGTCTAAGGACAGGGGGTCTAAGGACAGAGGGTCTAAGGACAGAGGGTGTCGTATTGTCATACTGATATTCTGTACAAACTGTGAAGTCCACTGAGACAAATGTAACATTTGTGGTATTGGGCTATATAAATAAACATTGATTGATTGATATAATAATAATAATAATAATAATAATAATAATAATAATAATAATAATAATAATAATAATAATAATAATAATAATAATAATACTTAATTATATAAATTGTCAATATTTGTTTAAAATATGGAATGCACCCAAAAATATATATAAAACATGAATTTATTTTCGAAAAAAGTATATGCTTTTCCTATACACTGTATGACTGAAGTACTTTGCTGGGGCGATGGAGAAATCGCCCCACGGAGGAGGGTCTCTGGAGCAGGTTAGCCAATCGCTGTTTCATAATATGAACGTGTGTCATAAAATGTAGCCAATCAGCGTCCTCAATACTACTACCGGAGGGGCGGTTATTGTATCGCCCCAGGTCAGCAACTGCTACGCAGCTGGACGACGCCCTCAGGACTGCGGTGAGGAGACACAATGAGGAGGTGGATAAAAACAGGCATATTTCATCCTAAATAATGTCGTGTTGTGGGGCTTTTGGGTTGGCTTTGCGTGGGCATGACGAGACTCTTCAGTCAACCCTGGCATTTTCAGGGGATTGGTGGATTTAGTTTCCTGGACACTGTGCTGGAGGAGCCCCTGAAGACCGCCACCGTTTATAAAGGCACGTCAAAGACTTACACTACATTGATTTGAAGAATAAGAATGATTATTACTCGTTTGTAACATCTTCAGCTTTTTGTATTACTGTTGATTATACCGTTGTTATATATATATATATATATATATATATATATATATATATATATATATATATTAGTGCTGTCAAAATTATCGCGTTAACGGCGGTAATTAATTTTTTGAATTAATTGCGTTAAAATATTTAACGCATTTAACGCATGTGCAGAATGGCCCGCCCCATACATCCCACCAGTGGCAGCGCCAGGGTATGGCTGGTAGGCTACACCCATACCAAGAAATGGCTTAGCCCCACCATGAAAAATGATGTTAAAGTAAGCAAAATAAAGTCCGCCAACTCGCGTGGAGTAAATTGCACAGACAGTAGTTAGTCAGATTGATTTCAGAAGCCACTTGTCTGGAAATACCGAAGACCAGAAACGGTTTTGAAAACTTTTGTCACGTAGTGATCGTCTTCTCAAAAGAACATCTTTGATAATGTCGGTGTTGTTGCAGGAAGTCCCGACGGAGAATACTTTTGCTGTAGTACAGGGGTGCACATAACTGGTACGCAGGTTATGTGCGTAATCTGAAACTTGTGTCACAAAGCGCATTTGCGTACCGACGTACTTGTGAAGCTTTTCCAGAAGGCGGTTAGATCACCGGACGACAGAGTCGGTCTCCGTGTGCACAGACAGGGCTGCTGTTAACGTCGGTCTGTACAACGGATTTGTGCCAAAACTACGCCAACCGGCTGCGGAGGGAGACTCTCTCTCCCCCCCTCCCCCCACTGGAGAACTGCGCTAAAACAGCTGATTACAACGTTCACACTCTGTCCACTAGCCGCCGCCGCCCCCCCCCCCTCTGTCGACTTTCCTGAAGTACCCCCCCGTTGATAGAAATCAACACGTAATGAATTAAGACCCCACGGTTTGATGATTGATAGGTGTGTGGGTTGTCTTTCATTTTGACACACAGAAAAATGTTAGAATAAACATAGATACTGTATGTTAAATGGATATATCCGCCTTCTTTCATTTATCTTTCCATTCCCACAACAATATACATAAAGAAATGGCATATTTTGGATAGTTGGATATTTTGGATAGTTCAAATGGTGATTAATCATCATTAATTAATTTTTAAGCTGTGATTAATCTGATTAAAATTTTTAATCGTTTGACAGCCCTAATATATATATATATATATATATATATATATATATATATATATATATTTCCATACATATATATATATTATGTATATATATATATATATATATATATATATATATGTATGCAAGTATTGTTTATGCCATTGTTTTAAGTTGTTGTACATAGTCCTCAGTCTCAAATGCTTAAATTGTTTATGGAGGCATTACAATTTAAGACTGACATTTTTTTTGCATGAAGTCAAACTGGGATGTTTGCTGAAATCGATTGCATGTGGCACAGCCCTACCTATACAAAAATTCCACCTGCCGCCACTGGTTGAATCAAATTGACTATGTTTACTCTTCAATGTTAAACTTATGTTTTTAAAACATGTTGTTCACGTTGATCAGAGCTTTTGGACCGGATCAGTCACTGCCTGCATTTTTCACTGCTGATGATATCTCAGATTACAATCAAACTACTGCCAAAAGCTGCTGGCATCATTACAAGGAAGTATTTTTAAAATCATTCTTCTCTAACTCCGACGGACATTCTCCACAATACTATAGAATAGATTTATAGCATCAGCATCAGGAAACGTTAGTCCTGTCCATTTAAACAGTGATACAGAACAATTTAATCAAAGTGATCCTGGTGATCAAACATCTACAGATTCCTCTGGCCAAGGTGCACATTGTTAATAAATGTAAATATTGTTGATACAAATTATCAGTTAATTTCTCAAAGAGCAAGACATCAAATGGCAATACATATGTTATGTGTTTGTGCCCTGATCAGGTGCTCCTAGTGTGATGTGTCATGTCTAGCTGTAGTTTCCTGTTATGGTTTTGTAGTCCTTATCGTTTCCCCTCCAGGTGTACCCATTTGTAATTAACCCATGTGTGTCTTGTCTCGTCATTACCTCACAAACAGGTATATTTTATATGATGTGCCCGCATGAGAGGAAAACACTGTCTTTGTTACTAAGTACTGGATTCTGATTGGTCTGTTGTTTCTGACTTGGACAGGTACACAAAACCTGAATCAGTGCTGCCGTCATTTGAAGTCACGTTGGAGTTCAGACACTGATAATAGAACAGAACGACGGACCCCTACATATACACATCTCATGCTATCACAAACATCCCATCAGCAAAGTCAATGCTCCATCAAACAGCTTTAAATACAAAGTCCAGCTGACATGAGACACCACTGGAGCGTCTCTGACTGCAGTATCATGACAGACATGAAGGCCCTTTACACACATCACGTCTGCTCTGTTTCAATATTAAAAGTTAAAACATTAAAAAACAAACAAACATGTCGGTCATGTTGATCTGAGGTTTTAGACAGCATCAGACACTCCCTGCTTTTTTCACTGTAGATATGAACTCAGATTACAATCAAACTGCTGCCAAGAACTGTCGCCATTACAAGGAAGTCTTTCTAAAATCATTCTTCTTTAATTCTGAGACTAATTCTCAACGATACTTAGGAATAGATTTATAGAATCAGCACCAAGACACATTTGTTCTGATCAGATAAACAGTGATACAGCACGATGTAATAGTGATCCTGATGATCAAACATTTACAGATTAAGTTTAATTAGGTCAAGTAACTTATTGGTTGTATCTATCCTCAAATGTATAATAATGTACCTAACAAACTTACAAACTAAAAAAAGTATCTGAATCATTTTCTCACCTGCTGAATTCCCTTCAGGTAAATTTAGACGCCTGCATGTGTGGAGGAAACTCTGCTCATCTCTTCCTCTTCAGTTCTGTGTCTGTCTGCATCTGATCTGAGGACGCCGTCACTCCCTCATAACTTCAGAGTATAAAAACACATCAGAGTGACGTGAGAACAGGTCCAACAAGGGCAAGAAGAACCAGTCAAGGTGAGAGGTGATGGAGGGGATGAAGTTCTACTAGCTCTCCACTAGATGGTGCTGACTGACACAAAACCTTTCAGATCAGCAGGTACAAACCTTTATATATACAGTCTCTGGTACAAACACATCGGAGGGACATGAAACTACGGAATGCCGTTTAAGCCAAAATTAAATAAATACATAAATAATTAAATAAATACATATATAATAATAAATATATATATACATATAAATATGCCTACTACTACTACTGCCAAAAGCTGCTGGCACCATTACAAGGAAGTATTTTTAAAATCATTCTTCTCTAACTCCGACGGACATTCTCCACAATACTATAGAATAGATATATAGCATCAGCATCAGGAAACGTTAGTCCTGTCCATTTAAACAGTGATACAGAACAATTTAATCAAAGTGATCCTGGTGGTCAAACATCTACAGATTCCTCTGGTAGGATTCTCACCTGATGAACTGAGTTTAAGGAAACAAAAATACGTTGTCAGGTTAGGTTACTTTGTGTAGTTCTACCAGCTGTCCACTAGGTGGTGCTAACGGACCCTCTAATTAAATAAAGCTCAGCACTAACACATGATGAAGCAGCGTGGATCACGTGCATATGTGCCTGATCGGACACATTATATTACATTTAGCCGACGCTTTTATCTAAAGTGACTAAAAAATTTACAATAAATCAAACAAATTATGAAGATACAAACTGAGAACAGCAAAACTCCTGCAGGTACATTAACTTCAAACAACAGAATGACAAGTGTATTTATGTTTTGCCCAAGGTACACGTTGTTAAGAAATGTAAATATTGTTGATACAAATGATCAGTTAAATTCTCAAAGAGCAACGCATCAAATAGCAATACATTGGGACTGATGTCGATGGGACTCAATTTCAAAGGAAACCCACATCAAAAATCTACTTTGGACTCAGCCGACTGTGACTTCAGAAACAAACAGGTATATTTTACATGATGTGCCTGCATGAGAGGAAAAACACTGTCCTTGTTACTAAGTACTGGATTCTGATTGGTCTGTTATTTTTGACTTGGACAGGTACACAAAACCTCGATCAGTGCTGCCGTCATTTGAAGTCACGTTGCAGTTCAGACACTGATAATAGAACAGAACGACGGACCCCTCTATATACACATCTCATGCTATCACAAACATCCCATCAGCAAAGTCAATGCTCCATCAAACAGCTTCAAATACAAAGTCCAGCAAACATGAGACTGCTGTTGTAATATCTGAGCTCATAAGTAAATCCAAGCCATCTACCTGTCAGTTAGACCCTCTTCCTACCCCCCGGGTAAAAGCCTGTCTACCTTCATTGTCCTCCCATATAACTGTCATAGTACACTCCTCCCTCACCTCTGGTCTTGTTCCCTCACTTTTAAAATCAGCCGCCATCACGCCCATACTGAAGAAATCTGGTGCAGACCCCAACAATTTTAGTAACTTTCGTCCCATATCTAACCTACCATTTCTCTCAAAAATCCTGGAAAAAACTGTTGCATCCCAAATCCATACCCACTTGTCTGACAATAACTTGTACGAACAATTTCAATCTGGTTTCCGCCCCCATCACAGCACAGAAACAGCACTGGTGAAAATCACTAACGACCTCCTCATGGCAGCTGACTCCGGACTATTAACTATCCTCATCCTCCTTGATTTTAGTGCAGCTTTTGACACCATTTCCCACAGCATCCTCATTGACAGACTGACCTCCATCGGGATCACTGACACACCCCTCCTCTGGTTTAAATCATGTCTCTCTGGTCGCACTCAGTTCATCCAACTCAAAACCTTCAAATCACAGCCACTTCCAGTCACGACCGGTGTTCCCCAGGGCTCTGTCCTGGGGCCTCTTCTTTTTATCATCTATTTACTTCCTCTTGGCAATATCTTCCGTAAACACAACATCCACTTTCATTGCTACGCGGATGACACCCAGCTCTACTTGTCCTCCAAACCAACCGCCATCCTCCCTCCATCCTCCCTGTCTGACTGCTTACAGGACATCAAATCCTGGTTCTCCTCTAACTTTCTCAAACTTAACGACAGTAAAACCGAGGTTCTCCTCATTGGCACAAAATCCACCCTAACCAAACCTGACAGTTTCTTCATTACTATAGACAACTCTTCAGTCTCCCCCTCCCCTCAGGTTAAGAGTCTGGGTGTCATCCTCGACGGCACACTTTCATTCAAATCTCACATCAGTAATATCACTCGGTCTGCCTATTTCCATCTACGCAACATCAACCGCCTCCGCCCGTCCCTTAACCCTAAGACCACCGCCATTCTTGTTCACACCCTGGTCACTTCCCGCATCGACTACTGCAACTCCCTTCTCTTTGGTCTCCCTCTCAAATCCATCCACAGACTTCAACTGGTTCAGAACTCTGCCGCCCGCATCATCACCAGAACCCCCTCCATTAACCACATCACTCCTGTTCTTCAGCAACTTCACTGGCTCCCCGTCAAATCCTGTATAGTTTTTAAGATTCTGCTCCTCGCCTTTAAGGCCATCCATAACCTCACTCCTCTGTACCTCTCCGACCTCCTGCACATCAACACACCCATCCGCACACTCAGATCTTCTGCTTCCCTCAGCCTCACTGCACCCCCCTTCCGTTTAACCACCATGGGGTCTAGAGCCTTCAGCCGCTCTGCACCCCGCCTCTGGAACTCCCTCCCACCTGACAACCGCAACACTGACTCTCTCCCCATTTTCAAATCACACCTCAAAACATATCTCTTCACACTCGCATATCCACCCTGATCATTATCCATCACACATCCTCTGTTTTTATTTATTTGGTTATTTGATTGATTTATAAACTGCATTGTCTTGTTTATGTCTCTTATGCTGGTGTTATGTATTGTGTATCTTGTTTTTATGTGTTTGTACGGCGACCTTGAGAGCCTTGAAAGGCGCCTATATAAAATAAATGAATTATTATTATTATTATTATTACTACTACACTGGAGCGACTCTGACTGCAGTATCAGTAAAGACATAAAGGTATTATATCACGTCTGCTATGTTTCAATGTTCAAACATAAAAAAAAAAAAAAATGTCAGTCATGTTGATCTGAGTTTTTAGTCCGGATCAGACACTCCCTGATTTTTTCACTGAAGATGTGAACTCAGATTACAATCAAACTGCTGCCAAGAACTGTCGCCATTACAAGGAAGTCTTTCTAAAATCATTCCTCTTTAATTCTGAGACTAATTCTCTACGATACTTTGGAATAGATTTATAGAATCAGCACCAAGAAACATGTGTTCTGTTCAGTTAAACAGTGATACAACATGATGTGATCAGAGTGATCCTGATGATCAAACATCTACAGATTAAGTTTAATTAGGTCAAGTAATTGATTGGCTGTATCCATCCCCACATGTCTAATAATATACCTAACAAACTTACAAACTGAAAAAGCATTTAAATCATTTTCTCACCTGCTGAATTCCCTTCAGGTTAATTTAGACGCCTGCATGTGTGGAGGAAACTCTGCTCATCTCTTCCTCCTCAGTCCTGTGTCTGCCTGCATCTGATCTGAGGACGCCGTCACTCCCTCATAACTTCAGAGTATAAAAACACATCAGAGTGACGTGAGAACAGGTCCAACAAGGGCAAGAAGAACCAGTCAAGGTGAGAGGTGATGGAGGGGATGAAGTTCTACTAGCTCTCCACTAGATGGTGCTGACTGACACAAAACCTTTCAGATCAGCAGGTACAAACCTTTATATATACAGTCTCTGGTACAAACACATCGGAGGGACATGAAACTATGGAATGCCGTTTAAGCCAAAATTAAATAAATACATAAATAATTAAATAAATACATATATAATAATAAATATATATATACATATAAATATGCCTATGAAATAAATAAATAAGGTTATGAAATACATTCTGAAATAAATAAACAAGGCAATAGATATATATAAATGTACATTTAAATACACATTTATTTATTTCAAGAGACTTTTATTTCATAATGCCACATTTATTTATTTAAGGGGACTTGTATTTCATAATGCCACATTACATTTCCATTTCTTATATTCAAGTGGTTAGCTCACAGATCCAGACCAAAGCAACAGCACCACAACACTGACTCAATAGCTCTTGTTTCACACTACAGTACTCTGAAGTGGTTTGCCAACCGCCAATAAACACTATGCTACTTTTCCACCAAAACGGTGCCGGTTCCAGAACCGTTCCTGTGCTTTTCTGGTGCTTAACTGGTTCTTCTCTGTAGCACCACTTGTGTTTCCAGCGCTAAGAGCCCGACTGCTGCTGCATCATAACGTTACCATATACGTCGCTGATTTTCTCCCAAACGCCGCTCATAACAAAAACAATGGGGGACGGCGTTGGGTCGATGGTCGTGTTGCTTTTAATCATACGATTAAATAAAATAACTACTTCTCAACCCTTATACTGGTTCATTGTTTACCCTAACCCCCCCTCAAGTGAATGTGTTTCTGTAGGAATTGACGCTGTTTGGCATCACAACGCTGTTATGAAAGTTTCTCTGGTATAAAATACTGCGGTCAACTCAGCCGTCTCTCGCATTTGTTTGGTCAAATGAGCAGCTCTTCATTTTTGAGTGCGCGATTGATCGCGCCTAAACGGTAATCGCCAACAAGTGGCAGTGACGCCAGTACAAGAGTAAAATAATGCATGTTGTTGTGCTATATTTGCGATAAAAATATGTTTTGCCATAAGCTGACAAATTTGACCGCTACCAACAATACAATGAAATACTTTTACTTTGTACTTTTTCAGTTATTCCCTCCTGAGTACAATAATGCATGTTTTCTGCTATTTTTGATGAGAGATAAAAAAAGGTTCTTAGAGAAATTGATAATATTTGACAACTACCACAAGTACAATCAAGTGTTTTTACTGTGTACTTTTTGAGTAATACTAGGTCAAACTCCTGTCCTGAGTACATTAATTAATGTATTCTGCTATCTTTGATAAGAGATCATATCTACATTTCAGATATGTATTTGAATAAGAAGTTAATTTGTATTCTTCCTGCACTACAACATTTCGATGTGTACAAATCTGGGCCATTTATTGTGTCATTTCTCCAAACATATACAGTACACATGCCTGTATTGGAGTCTTAAAAAGGTGCAGTAGAAGGACTTTAGCAGCATCATAAGAGGCCAATAAGAGTGACAGGGGTGTGTCACTGTGCTGAAGGAAAGTTGTGAACAGCTATTCAGGACAGTCTCTAAAGACTTTCCAAGGGGTACAATGCTGCTGCTGCTGCTGGAGTACTGGTCTAGTGGATCTAGTGATGATGTCATCTGTCTACCTCTCTTAAAATACTCTGTCTAACATTATCAGTATTGTGAAGAACATTTCTCTAACGGTTATTAAATATAGCAGAAAACATGCATTATTGGAGTTTGACAGAGTATTACTCAAAAAGTACACAGTAAAAGTACTTCATTGTATTTGTGGTAGTAGTCTAACTAGTACTCAGTCCAACAGTACCAATTTTATTAAGAAGGTAAAACTGCTGTATTACCTGATTGGAGCAAAAGGAAGAGAAGTATGTGCAACATTGGGAGTTGGAAGAAATGAGAAACAATTGTAATTGCTAAATCCAAAGAAGCTACAACTAAGGCGCACATTGGACATCTTAACCTCAGAGGGGTTAAAGGTGGATCCAGCTGAGGTGGTGGCAATCCGAGAGATGCAAAAGGGGTAATGCGTTTTTTGGGCATTGTCAACTATTTGGCAACATTCTGTGAGCACCTGTCTGAAGTGTGTGAACCTCTGCGAGAGCTGACCCACAAGGATGTGATATGGGAGTGGGCAGAGCGGCATGAATAGACTTTTGAAAGGATTAAAATGATGATCTCACAGACTCCTGTGCTGCAATACTATAACACAGCTGGCATGCTAACATTACAGTGTGATGCATCAGAGAGCGGGCCTGGAGCAGCCCTAATGCAAAATGGACAACCTGTTGCATACGCCAGTAGAGCATTGACAGAAACAGAAAAGGGCTATGCACAAATTGAGAAGGAACTGTTGGCTGTTCTCTATGGAATGGAGAGGTTTCATCAGTTCACATATGGCCGGCCTGTGGAAGTAATCAGACCATAAGCCCCTTGAGAGTGCTCCAAAGAGACTACAACGCATGCTGATGAGACTACAAGCATATGAGATCAAACTCCGTTATTGCCCTGGAAAACACCTACTGCTGGCAGACACGCTCAGCAGAGCCTATCTTACAGGGCAGGAGGACAGAGGCTCAGTAGAGATTGAAGTGGAGTCAATCAACATGGTACATTATCTGCCAGTGTCCAGTGAGAGACTACAGGCAATTCAAAGAGCGACAGAGCATGCAGAACTGCAGGTCTTATAGAGTGTTATTCAGCGGGGATGGCCTGTGATAAAAGAACATGTCCCCATAGAAGTGGCAAAGTATTTCCACTAGGGATGTAAATAAACGTCCCAATACCGTCGTGAGACCGACAAAATCTACCGCGATTAAAAAAAAAAAATGTATTTCTTTAAAAAAATATTATTTTTTTAAAACACTTTTTTTTGTTTTAAACCTTTATTTAACCAGATGGTCCCATTGAGATCATCGATCTCTTTTTCAAGAGAGACCTGTCCAACATGGCAGCAAGTAGGTTACAACATGAACATAAAACAACAGAACACAAAAGGACATCGTATTTACAGGGCTACATGTACACACCTATAGAGACATGGCCAAAGCATATCTCTCCGTCCCACTGAGGTGGCGTTAGACTTTTTCTCTGTCCGTCATTTTGACAGACAGGATCGTAAAATGTCCGTCATAATCCCTTATTACCTGTCGGGTCTGAACAGTTCACGAGAGAGGGGGGGGTGGTGTTATGCCGTGTGTGCATGCACCTCGCGGGAGCGCACACAGCGTAAAGCAAAACCTCCCAGACATGTGTTGATCTGTACGGCAAAGTACGGTTTGGAAACTATATCATTTCCTTTTGGAGGGCATGCATAACACGGCATAACACCAGAGCCTCGCTGCGGGGAAACGTTGGCGCTGTTCCGAGTTTGTTCTAATCTGTCAAAATGACAGACTGCTTTCTGATTTTTCCGTCATTGTTAAATAAAATATTCGGTTAACGCGACCACTGCTGTCCCAGCAACATCAGTACCAGCAACATCAGTACCAGCAACATCAGTACCAGCAACATCAGTACCAAGCGAGAGAGTCTTTTCCAGAGCAGGGGATATTGTAAATGCCCAAACATCCCAGCTTATAAATACCTGGAAATGTGGACATTCTCATATTCCTAAAAACCTGTCTGATGATACTGAGTGAGTGACGAGTGAGTTTGAGTTGAGTTACTTGAAAAACTAAAGTGAAACTTGATTTATTTTATTGCAGGGTCTGATTATTAAATGTCCTTGTTTATTTGTGAGATGCAGTGGCACAAAGAAAATGCCTACTTTGTTTGGTAGTACTATAGGTACAAAAACACTGGTTTTCTTGTTCCAGTCTGTTACGGTCACTTTGTTTTTGACAATACTGCTATCCTACTAAAATGCTGTACAAATTGTCAGAGAATATTTTAACCTGATTATGTTTAGGTAATATTGGGTTTCTTAAAGTGCTCATGAGAAACCTGTCTTTATTACAACCATCTGCTTCTCATCAAGTCGCAATATGCTCTTGCTCGCAACTTGACCGGGGCACAGGTCAAAAAGGTCCTCTGCCTTCCTGTGGGGAGAAGTTTGGTTCAGGGTAAGGATTGCAATACTGAGGGGTCTTTGTTCTGATTATCTGGCATTGATTAGTAGAGTTAGAATCGGACCAACCCACTTTCTTATATATTCAGAATCCGTCCTTTGTGTGATTCAGAGTTACGCGTGGTGATCTGCAGTGAACAACTGTAATAATCATTAAGCGAAACTCTCCGGCTGTATTTCTGTGAATCTCTAATAAACCTCAAGGTGTCTGACTGTACAATTGAGTCCAGAGTGTCCATCTTTCCTGCGCCGCTTTAAAGTTTCCGTATCAGATTGGCGTCGCGAACAAGGATACCAAAAGATCTTCAGAACTGGTAAGTGTAATTTCAAATCTATATTTGGACATTGCCTTACCAGAATCTGTGATTGACGGTATCATAAAATTACCTGTGAAACTGAGCGGCTGCACAATTTTTTTGGGTAGACTTCTGCATTAAAAATGCCATGCATCTGTATTGAAACAGATCGCCAAATTCTGGAGATTTCAGCGGTTAACTGGTTAATTTAATAACAGACATCTCCTCCAATTTACACGACTAAAGTGTGTGTGTGAGATTTCATCCCCCTGCGGGGCTGAAAGCATGAGAGGGTGAAGCGTGGAATGACACACAATTCTTTTCAATCACACCATTGGCGTTTTCGGAACTAAACTTAAACGCTGAGAAATGGGACCGATGATATGTGGAAATGTGTGACATACTGTATTTCATAACAGATGGGTTGTTGAATTTGGCTGTTGTTCGGAAGACAGGGTAAATTAAAAAAAGTCTTTGCTTTTCGCGGACGGCGAGAGCGAAGCACCGCTAAATTCGCATAGTGGTTGCTGATTGAGAATAAATTAATTATTGCTCTTCAACAGATTCCGTTCTTAGCACTTGTACAAGTTTATATGAATAAGAAGGCATTCATGTTAAAATAGATATTTCCCTACCCGCTGACATCTCCCTAATTCGGATTAAAAAAAAAAAAAAAAATTAAACTGGATGAGTTTTTGCAGTCACCTGGGGCTTGTTGCGAGTTCATGTTTGTTCGTCTAATTGCAGTGTTTGTTTTATTGTACTAACCGTTAAACATGGGTAATACTGTCTCCACAAACGAGTCAGCTGGTAAGAGGAGAGCAAATGCACGTACCAAAACATCTTCTAAAAATCCGATTACAGACAGCCACTATAGTCACATGTTTTCCCCTAATATGCCGTCTGGGATTGTCGGAAGAAGCTTGGATTGGTCTAAAGTTATGCCGTTTACTTCGTTGCTTTGTGAACACTCACAACAGAAAGATCAGAAAGGGAAGATTGAATTTGATTGGCCTTTAACCGGTACTTTTGACATGGCCGTGTTGTGGCAGGCATTTAAACTGGTTGAAAGTGAGGCGAATTGCTCCTGGGATATAACATATATGAAAGAATGTGTTAAAGCTTGGATGTCTATTGCAGAGAAGAGAGGTTATGATGAGCGGAAAAATGAAAAATCAGTTGGCACTGAGCGAGGCTCAATTGAGCTTAAAGCGTTGATTGATAGAGTTTCTAAATGTGCGGCGAGTTGTCATTTGCTTAGCCTAGAGGCTGCTTTTGATGTTAAATCAGAGAACATGTCCAGAATTAAGGAAAGACACGGAAAGGATGTTGCAGCCATTGCTAAGTCGGTGATGTATGATTGGTTGAAAAGACAAGGAAAGTCCCCCAGCCCCTCTCAGCTCATTTGCATTTTAACAGACGCTGGGCTGCTGGAAAAACAGCAGGCTGTGTCTCTCTGTACAAAAATGATCCCTGCAACGGAAATCTCAAAACGGCCAGCGAGAAACTCCGATGATGAGCTTTTCATTTCAGCTGCGGTTATCATGAATGCAAATAAGTTGAAATCTCGGCAAAGACATTATAGAGAACTAGATTCAGGAGGACAAGAACAAATTGAAGAGGACGAGGAAGGGAATTCTTTAGAAAACAGCCCGTTAGAAGCCCCCACTTCTCCTCCTCGGCCACTCCGTTTACACGATTTCACAGGATCGCCGGACGGCAGTGCGGTCCACCGTAAAGTAGTCACGGGAACGCCAACATCTCAGAAGCATAATCTTGATGAAACTACGACAGCTCCAAAAATTATGATCGGAGAAATTGGTGTTTGTAGGCCTTGGACACCCGCGGAGGTCATTGATGTCACTAATCACGCTCCCAGTCCCACTAAAAGCCCAGATGAGTATCTGTCGTGGTTGACTAATGTCTGCTCAGTTTATAACTGTTTGGTTCATGATGTTAAACAGCTGATAATTCTAACATACAAGGCAGATTGGCCCACGTGCAGAGACGAGTTTAGATTTCCTGAATGTACGCTTACAGGGGACTGGCCTCTGACACAGACGCGCGACGAATGGATTGAAACCGTGGCTGCTTTGGCTATTAAAGCATGCGCTAAAACTCACACAGATTTTTCCCAAGTGACGGCTTGCGTACAGAACCCAACAGAAGCTGTCCCAGAATTTATCCAGCGTTTCATGACAGTGTGGGACAATAATGCTGGCATTAAAAGGGAGGGCAATGATTTGTTCGCTATACAGAGCTTGTTGCATAATTTAATCCCAGAGACAGCTCAGGCCTACATGATGGCGACTCCTGACTGGCAAGTTAAAACCTGGCAACTTACGATAGCCACAATGCGTGCCCTGCATCGGAGCCAGATATTTCTGACTCCCAGAACTGCCCAGCAAATGCAACTATTGCCTAAAAATACACAGGCTTATCAGGGTGCGAATAATTCCCAGCAGTTTCAGGGACAACACCGCACACAGGGAAGATCACAGGATTATCAAAATAAGAGCAGACAGCAGCAGAAAAATAATTCCAAAAAGTTGATGCCTTGTCATGTTTGCGGTGCAACGGATCACTGGGCGGGTCAATGTGAAAAAAGGTGGGGTGCACAGCAGCAACAGCAACACATACCATCTGAACCTGCTCTCCCCCAGCCTCCTAGACATCCTGCATTGATGCCACCTCCACATTATGATAGACAGGCTCAACATGGCCAAAACGGTCAGCAGAGTGGATTTAATAGAAGATAGGGGTGCCATGGAGAAATAGGATCAGATTCACAGCATTTCCCCATTCAAGCAGCAACAATCCGCCTTTCCAATAACCCGCGTGAAGATCCGATTATGCCCGTTGATTTTAGTGGCACGGCTGTAGATATTTTGATTGACAGCGGAGCCACATTGTCTGCAATACGCACTAAGGAGAAAGTTTGTACAGCAACTAATAGCTTTGTTACAACAGTGGGCGTTTCTGGCATTGCTATGTCTGAACCCATTTCACAAAATACTGATATTTCTATAGATGGATCAAATGTGAAACACTCTTTCATTATTTCAGATGGAAGTCCTATTAATTTAATGGGCAGAGACTTACTTTGTAAGTTACAGGCAACAATACATTGCACTCCGGATGGATTGTTTTTGACTATTCCTGACAGCAAAGTCTATCAAGCTGTCCAATTCATTCAATCATCTCAAGACAACCTTTATTGTTGGTCATTTCCAGATTTCAACATGATTTCTGTTTTCTCCACAACAGGGATTCAGAAGATTGCTAGCATTTCCCCTGTGTGTGCTTCTTTAATGTCTCTTATGCGGCCTGTGTTGAATTGTCATTGCACAGCTGCCTTTAACCCGTCAGATGACTATGCGCTATCAGTAAGAGGTTTTTGCAACAGCTCAGATCAGTTGGAATGCGAGCAGTTTTTGTTTTTAGGACCACACGGATGTGCGTTGCCTCTTAGGCTCACACCCCCACAACAGGATTTTCTAGCTGTAGAAACGATCCCTCACGTCACACTAGCTGTCACTCCAGGCAGTAGTCCTAAGGAGGTGGGGGCTATGGCAGCCCACTGCCAGGCGCGACTAGGAGCTGCAACAGTTTCTCTCCCACACACACACATGCCTAATCTAATTAACCTCGGAGAGGAGCATTACATGCTACGTCTCTCTGAGCCCATTTCTCTTCCCCAAAGCACATTTCTCCACTTACAACCACCTCCTCTCACAGAATATGGACCCCCTTCAGATTTTTGGGAAGTTCCAGCCACATTATGGGCAAAGCATAAAAATCATGTCGGATTTGTCAGCTCAGCCCCACCACACAGAGTGACACTTAAAGCCAATGCCAGATTGCCAGCTATCAGACAGTACAATTTACCCCATAGAGCCATTGTGGGAATTGAAGGAGTCATCCAATCTCTGCTCGATCAGGGCGTATTAATCTACACGACCAGTCCGTGTAATACTCCAATTCTACCCATACCTAAACACAATCGCCCTGATGAGTGGCGTTTTGTCCAAGATTTGCAGGCTATTAATGCCATTGTCATTCCAACGGCCCCCATTGTGCCTGACACAAATTCGATCCTTGCTTCTTTGCCCCCAGACTCCAAATATTACACAGTCATTGATCTTTGTTCAGCATTTTTCTCTATTCCTTTGCATCCAGAAAGCCAGTATCTGTTTGCATTTACATTCAGAGGTAAACAAATCACATACACGCGCCTCCCACAGGGGTTTGTTGAATCGCCTACTGTGTACGCAGCAGCTGTTAAAAGAGACCTGGACACGTTGGTCCTTACAGGGGGCAGCACCCTCCTTCAGTATGCTGATGACCTGTTGATTGCATCACCTAACAAAGACGCCTGTCGCACCGACTCCATTCTGCTCATGAAAAGACTTTCTGAATGCGGACACAGGGCATCCCTGGCCAAGTTGCAATACTGCCAGACTGAGGTCACGTATTTGGGTCACATTCTGAGAGATGGACACCGCCTCCTCTCACCTGCGAGAATCTGCCTTTTGAACAAAGTACCACCACCTCGCACAAAGAAGGAGATGCTTTCCTTCTTGGGCATGGCGAATTACTGCAGACATTGGATATACGAGTACGCTGCTATGGACTCCGTCCTGCGTGCTGCCACTCTGCAGGCCGCCCCTAACATTGTTCAATGGTCTGAGGACATGCACACAGCTTTTCAGGACTTAAAGCAGGCCCTCACATCAGCTCCGGCCCTGGGGCTCCCTGATTACCATCAACCTTTTCATCTACACGTCCATGAAAAGGAGGGCTTTGCAACAGGCATTTTGGTACAGAAGCATGGCTCTAATTTTCGGCCTGTAGCATACTACTCGTCTCGACTTTCCCCTGTGGTACTTGGTATGACTTCATGCCTGCGAGCAGTGGCCGCAGTTGCAATAGTTATCAAGCAATCCTCTCCCATTGTACTGGCCAGTGACTGTGTAGTACATGTCCCACATGCAGTTTTGCATATTCTGAACACCTCTGCTACTCAGCATATGACAGCGGCAAGGCGATCTGGTTATGAAGCGGTAATTCTTTCAAGCCCACACATCACTCTTAAACGTTCGCCCCCCCTAAACCCAGCTACGCTGGTGCCAATTCCAGATTTTGAAATAACACATGACTGCGTCACAACGATTGACATGTCTTCTTCCCCCAGAGCTGATATGTTGCAAACTCCTATCCCTAATTCAGATATGATTCTATACACAGACGGGTCTGCGAGCAGACCGTCTGACACAGTACACTTAGCAGGCTATGCTGTTGTGAACGACTGGGAAGTCTTAGAAAGCAGGGCTTTGCCAAATGGCACGTCGGCTCAGGCTGCAGAGTTGTATGCTCTGCTTAGGGCGTGTATTTTGGCTGAAGGTAAAGTTGCAACCATTTTCACAGACTCCAGGTATGCATTTGGTGTGTGCCATGATTTTGGCGTCTTGTGGAAAATGCGCGGTTTCTTAACATCGGCTGGTAAGCCTATTCAACATCATGCGTTAGTAGCTGAGCTATTAGACGCTATCCTGCTCCCTGCACAGCTAGCAGTAGTTAAATGTGCTGCTCACACAAATTCTGATGATCCTATTTCGCGTGGAAATGCGTTAGCCGACACCGCGGCTAAACAAGCAGCAGTTTCCTGCTTTTCTATGGTGCTTCAATGCCCCTCGACACAACCCGCAGAACCCATTTGTTTGCCTTCCTTTAATGATGTCGCGGACATGCAAGCCCGCGCTGATGTTAGGGAGAAAGATTTATGGCTAAGACGAGGTTGTGCACTTGACGCTGAGTCCAGCTTGTGGCTCCACCCAGACGGACGGATGGTTTGTCCCCGTTCGTTCCTCCATGTTTTGGCACATGTTGCACATGGCAAATCACATGTAGGAAAAGGAGGGATGAATGGGATTATAAAGTCACAATGGTTTGCTCCAGGCATTACACTAGCTACACAGACCCTTGTAGATAGATGCATGATATGCCAGCAGACAAGAAGAAGAAATGGTCCAGTTCAGCATGAACACTTACCGGCGCCCTCGGGGCCCTTTGTAAATATGCAAATTGACTTTTCGCATATGCCACCATGCCAAGGATTCAAATATCTTTTGGTAATAGTGTGCCAGTTCTCAAAATGGGTAGAGGCCTACCCTACCAGAAAAGAAGACTGCTAGAACAGTTGTAAAGTGTCTTCTCAAAGATGTTATCCCTAGATTTGGTGTTCCAGCAGGGATTAACAGTGACAGAGGTCCAGCATTCATTTCTAAGATAACCCAGAGTCTAGCTACAGTGTTAGGGTTCAAATGGCAGTTGCATGTTCCCTATCACCCACAGAGCTCAGGCCAGGTTGAGAGAATGAACTTGACTATAAAGGAGAAACTCACTAAAACAATGTTGACCACAGGACTAAAATGGGTAGACGCGCTGCCGCTAGTTCTGTGCTCCATCCGAAGCTCACCAAATGCAACGACAGGGCTTAGCCCACACGAAGTATTGATGGGAAGGGTAATGTTCACAGGATCTAGCCCCCCAGTAACACCCCACAAACTCACTCTTTTGTGGACAGATGATTACATGACTAACTATGTAAAATATCTAACTGACATGTTGAGAAAGTTTCACAGGCAGGTGGCTGACAGGCTCCCCCAGCCTGGAGAGGAGCCCACCCACCCTTTTCAGATTGGTGATGATGTACTAATCAAATCTCTTGAAAAAGATGCTTTGTCTCCCAGGTGGAAAGGTCCTTTCCAGGTGTTAATAGTGACCAGAACAGCCCTGAGAGTACAAGGTAGAGCGGAGTGGATTCACGCTTCCAGATGTCGTCTCTCTCCTCTACTGGATGCTGGCGTGTGAAGGCAGTCATCATCGTCGTCATTCTGGGTCTACTGTACCTGGCCAAGGACGCCCTGCTAGATGAAGCTGTGGAAATCCCAACGACAGGAGGCGAGGGCTCTCGCCCCTCTGAGGGAGAAAATAAGGTGCTCTGCACAGACGACTTGACTACTCAGGGTCCAGACCCTGAGGGCAAAACAACACCAACGGGCAAATCAGTGTCTAGCGACAAAGACAGGTTGTATCAGATCACCACACAGACATTCAGTATGGTGCGAGAGACACAAAGAGAGAGAAAAGGAGGAAGAATAAGGAGAATTGTCTCCCTCCCTGATCATGAATCAAAGACTATTTCTTTTAACTGTCCAACTTCAATATGTAACTCATCTAACTGTATTATTGTGTTTCCTGTTTTTTTAGTTTACTCAACGTGGGAGATGTATCCAAAGAACCAGTACCATTGGTTCAGGTTCTCGTCAGAGGTGGTAAGAATAGCTCTCAACACAATTGACAATATGCCCCCAGAACTGTGGTGTAGCACTTTAGAACAGTTACAGACTCTGATAAGAGATGAGGTAAAATGTACAATGAGGAAACCAGATTACCAGGTTCCCAATCCAGGTGTCACTGCATGCACATTTACTGGACCAAATAGCGAAACAAATGTTCTATCCACTCCACTTAAACAATCAGGAGGTGATGTAGATTCTTTACAAAAGGCCTTAATCACTCCTTCTAAACGAACCAAATCTAATTCTGCGATAAGTTTAATGTTAGACTATGCACATGAACGCAATGTTAGCA
Organism: Pogonophryne albipinna; assembly: GCA_028583405.1. Classification (NCBI taxonomy): domain Eukaryota; kingdom Metazoa; phylum Chordata; class Actinopteri; order Perciformes; family Artedidraconidae; genus Pogonophryne; species Pogonophryne albipinna. Next base: position 652,711 of record JAPTMU010000079.1, read on the forward strand.
ACTGTTGGCTGTGCCAAAATATGCCAGAATCTATGCATTCCCCAATGTTTAGTCCAATTCCTTTCACGAAAGCTGACTACGGTCTAGTGAGCTGGAATGATATAGCATCCAGAATTAGCGATGAGGCAGACGACTGTTACACTCCTTCCTACCCTATCGACTCTGAGCAACATTTACAGTACGAGGGCTTAGTCTCTCTTATTGTTGATACAGTAAATAAAGATTACCTGCCAGATGGTTTCAAACGATTAATGATGCTAAGACTTATATATGTCAAGAGATACATCCACCTAGCTTTTGAATACAGATTCCAATTAGCTCTAGTCCAGACTAATTGCTCAGCTAATTCTACGAGTCCAACATGTACAATGCAACCCCACACACCATCTTTGTTGGTTGAAGCTTTGGTAACCGTTGTGCCCTGGTTTGGCTCCAGAACAGTGGACTCCGTTAAAGTTAAAATACATGACTGTACGCAGCCAATACCCTTAGGCAAGCCTCCTACACGTGATTGTTCAGTATATGTTCCCCCAGTGGTGGTGCACGAGTGGAAAAATGTGTCTATCTGTTTCCAGAATGAAGCAGGATCTCACGCCTCTCCAGATGTGGGACACAGCGACTGTAATACCATAGTGAGGGTAAAATTAGCCAGAATTCCCCTCCCACAGAGAGTGTACTTAGTTTGCGGCGACAGGGCCTATGGCTGTGTGCCATATGACATTTTTGATGGCACCTGTTATCTAGCCTACCTAATCCCTTTAATCCGTAAAGTAGAGCCTAATGAGATTGCAGCGATACTTCCTTCTTTACACAGGAACAGCAGGTCCATTACACAAGGACAACAGATAGCTAGCCTATTTTTGCCTTGGTACGGTATTTATGTTACTCAGCAGGAAATAGTGGCACTATCCAACGTAGTGGAACACCATCTAAATGTATCTAACACAGCGATGTTAGCTGAACACAAAGAATTGCAGGAAGTAAGGACAGTAGCATTACAGAATCGTATGGCGCTGGATCTTCTCCTAGCTGCTCAAGGGGGCACATGTAAGGTAATTGGGTCTGAGTGTTGTTCTTTCATCTCTGACGCTACACCGGAAGTAATGGACATGGCGCATGACACGGCAAGGGGAATAACAAAATTGCATGAAACTCATGGATTTACATTAGGGGATTTAAGTGGAACCATTGGATCCTGGGGAGCGGGGTTGGTTAAATTTATTGTTACTGTTTCAGTGTTTATCTTGGTTGTGCTAATCCTAGTGATCTGTTTGATAACTGTAGTTAAATTAGCCATACGCAGGGTTGCCAAGACCGCCCTCCAAGCCCCACAGAGGCTAGTCGGATATTCAACTGTAGGTGAGACAATGTTAATGTACGACGCCGAGCTTCCAGATCCATGGGTCTCCATCGCGGTTTCTGCCCCATGGGTACCCCCATTCAGCGATTGATAAATGATTAAAGTTGACACTCAAAATAAAGAACAGATATGTTGGATTTTTCTCTTTTCAGGTTGTTATAATAAATGTCTGACTTTTCCTTTTCAGATTTTTGAACAAATGTATTTGAATGAAATATATGTATTACTAAGTGCCTTACTCTTGAATAAAGCGTAATGAAGTAAACGTAAAGTAATGTTAAAGATTGAGGACACTGCAACTTTGCAGGTTACAGATTGATCTATTCATCACTGTGAATTTATACCTTAACTGTGAATTTATACCTTAAATATGAATTTTAGCTGGATCTCTCATGATTCTGATTTTATACCTCAATTGGATTTCTTATAATCCTAAATTCTAATTGTGTTTTAATAAGTAATTGCCTTGAAGTAAATCTTTAAAGATGTAAGCTGATTTAGAATTTGTGTTTGATGAATGAGATTAACTGAGTGATAAATGATAAAAGATCTTATTTTTGAAACATATATTTTGCTATTATATTTTTGTATTTCATGTGTGTTTATTATTGTGCTTTTTACAAATGATGCCAAACACCGAGGAGAGATGATTTTTCTATTATGATTGACTGTGATCAATCTTTGTGATTGAAATGTTTTCAATCTTGTTCTACTTTTGATGTAATTGATGTAAGTGGGCCCACGGAACTCTGAAGACGCTTATGGATTTAAGTAGTGACTGAAATATTCTTAGACTAATGTTAATTGGTTATCAATAGATTGATAAAAAGAATGGAACTGTCAGAGAATATTTTAACCTGATTATGTTTAGGTAATATTGGGTTTCTTAAAGTGCTCATGAGAAACCTGTCTTTATTACAACCATCTGCTTCTCATCAAGTCGCAATATGCTCTTGCTCGCAACTTGACCGGGGCACAGGTCAAAAAAGGTCCTCTGCCTTCTTGTGGGGAGAAGTTTGGTTCAGGGTAAGGATTGCAATACTGAGGGGTCTTTGTTCTGATTATCTGGCATTGATTAGTAGAGTTAGAATCGGACCAACCCACTTTCTTATATATTCAGAATCCGTCCTTTGTGTGATTCAGAGTTACGCGTGGTGATCTGCAGTGAACAACTGTAATAATCATTAAGCGAAACTCTCCGGCTGTATTTCTGTGAATCTCTAATAAACCTCAAGGTGTCTGACTGTACAATTGAGTCCAGAGTGTCCATCTTTCCCGCGCCGCTATAAAGTTTCCGTATCACAAATCAGATTTATTATTTAATAAAGAAACATTTTCCGAGTAAAAACCTTTTTTATTGAAAAAAATAATTTTCCTTTATTATTCAATATCGCGATAAATACCGTACCGTGGACTTCTTATCGCGATATTATCGTACCGTGAGTTTTTGGTATCGTTACATCCCTAATTTCCACCACAGAGATGAACTGAGCATGCAGAATGGAGTCATTTCAGAGGGGAGCGAGTGGTGGTGCCTGCAGCACTGAGGTCAGATATCATGCAGAGAATTCACTCCTCACATATAGGCATCGAGGGTTGTCTGAGAAGAGCATGTGAGTGTGTGTACTGGCCAGGCATGAATGCACAACTAAAGACATTCATGGAACAGTGTAGTATATGCAGTGCATGGGGAGTAAAGCAGCAAAAAGAGACTCTGAGACCACATGAGACACCAAAGCGTCCCTGGGAAAAGATAGGAACCGACCTGTTTATGTTTAATGACAGGGACTACTTGATAACTGTGGACTATCTAACAAACTTCTGGGAGGTGGATCGTCTGGAAAATACAAAATCTAAAACAGTGATTCAGAAACTAAAAGCTCACTTTGTCAGATATGGAATTCCAGATGTGGTGTTCTCAGACAATGGTCCTCAATACACATCGGAGGAGTTCAAGAATTTCAGCAGGTCATGGGACTTCAGACACAAAACGTCCTCTCCAGGATACCCACAAAGCAATGGGAAAGTGGAATCGGCTGTTAAAACAGCCAAAAGGCTGATGGCTAAAGCTAAACGGGCAGGCAGCAACCCCTATTTAGCCACGCTGGATCACAGGAACACTCCCCTGCAAGGTACGGGCTGCAGCCCAGCAATGATGCTCATGGGGAGATGAACCAAAACCCTTCTGCTAATGAGTGAGGCTCTGTTGAGACCAACAGCAAGCAGAAGGAATGAGGGTGTCAGAGAAAGTGAAATGAGACAAAGTGAACACTACAACTCGACTACAAAAGACTTACCTGAACTGCACAGAGGGGACAGGGTTCGAATCAAACCACTCACTGGGCAAACGCGGTGGTGGAACAAAGCAACAGTCATTCAACCTGTAGAGCAAAGGTCCTATGAAGTAATGACAGAGGAGGGTCAGGTCTTGAGAAGAAACAGGAGGCATATCAGGATGACCAAGGAGCTAGATGAGGACATCACAGCAGGGGAAGGAGCTTATGCTGGGCCGAATGGTGAGCCTGAACCAACACAGGACGAGAGCAGCAGCGCAGAGGCAGAAACGGGACCGGGCGGGATGCCCCGCACTCCGCGCACGAGGTCAGGCAGGCCTGTCGGAAGGCCGGCGCATCTGAAGGACTTTGACTGACAGTTATACTTACTCAATACTAGTGAATAGCTATATACAGAACCAGATAATATCTATACAGGAAAAGACATTAAGATTCTAAATGTTGTTCAAATGTGTGACTGCTAGTCATTTGTGTAATATTGTGTTTGTTTTATTCTTGTTAAGTATTGGCAGTTTGTGGACAGTTACTTATATATATATATAAAAGAAAAGGGAACATGTTGCAATATACGTTTGCCAGGGGGACATTATTTGTTGATGCACAGCTGGCCCGGGGGGATGACAGGAGCCGAGGGACCAGGCATGAGCGTCAGTTCTGAAGTTAGCACTACTAGGATGTTGCATTGTATCTTGTGGAACATTACAAGTAAAGTATATGAGAGTAAGATAGAGTGTGTCGATATTATCAGTATAGTACACAATACATATTGAAACACTCATGGCTAAAAATCATTTGTATAGCAAATAAAGCAGTACTCTTGTACAGCGATTACCGTAAAGGCACTATTAATCGCGCACTCAAAAATGAAGAACTGCTGATTTGACCAAGCGAACGCGAGAGACGGCTGAGTTGACCGCAGTTATGCAACAGCAACCGACGCTAATCTGACTATCTTGACTACTTGTTGCTATCCTATTGTGGCATAAGCCGTTTTCTACAGGCACATTTTACCGGCATATTTTTCATTATGATTCTCAGTCGAACACGACAACCTGTGCAGTCCATGTATTGATTCCATCCGACAGCTGCTATAATACAAAACAAAACGTCTGCCTCTCTCCACAATGATCAATAACAGTGAACGGATGGTCAAAGTAAGGTACAAATAAACAGAATCACACGAAGCCTGGTTAGTGTTGCCTGACTTTATAAAGTGTGTTTTTTTTTTATAAGTGTGGTTGCATTCTAGTCACTTTGCTCAGCGCTACTGCTTGTTACAACTTTCATTTTCCGTACTCGCCATAAACTGTTATTGCTCAGGTTAATCTCGCCCCCTTCCGACGTGAGCGTGGTTCTTGGTTCTTGCCGTGCAGCAAGTGGGGTCAGCTAAGAACCAGTTTTCGGTGTTTAGCTCCGCTGCGGCTGAAACAATGAAGAACCAGAGCTAAATCAGGCTGTAGCCCGGAACTGGCTCTGGAACCGGTTTGGTGGAAAAGGGGCAGAACCAGAGAAGAACCAGTTAAGCACCAGAAAAGCACCAGAAAAGCACAAGAACGGTTCTTGAACCGGAACCGGTTTGGTTTATTGGCGGTTGTCTAACCACTTCAGAGTACTAGAGTGTGAAACAAAAGCTATTGAGTCAGTGTTGTGGTGCTGTTGCTTTGGTCTGGATCTGTGAGCTAACCACGCCCCGTTCATTTGCATATAAGGAATGGAAATATAATGTGAAATACAAGTCCCCTGAAAATAAATAAATGTGGCATTACAGATGTAGCCAAATTTCCCCATTTGTTCAATTACAGGATTTAACCATGAAATGGCGCTTCATTCACAAATACACAAAGACAACTGGGTGTTGTAGAACTTAGTCTGTTTGCAATGTTTGCAGCTCTGCACTTGTGTTTGTTGAATACTGTAGCATTTAATCACTTATTTGTTATGGTTTTCACAGGCTACTATAATGAAAAAGCATCAGTTTTTAGATCAAATAAAGTATATAGTTTGATTTATGCAGTATATTTTTTGTAATATTGTTGGGGTGTTTTTACACAGTACAGTAGATTGAAGTAAATCAACTTATACATTAAGATAAGATAAGATAAGATGGACCTTTATTAATCCCCGTGCCGAAATTCAGTAGTTCAAACAGCAACAGGGTAAGAGTGAAAAACAGGACAGCACAGATTCACACAGATTAATTAAATCAAAAATAAGATGAGCGATAAAAATAAAAATAATAATAATGAGAAACTATGTAATAAGAAATGAATAAAACTAAAATATAATTATCATATCATATACAGTGTTGGGTGTAACGCGTTACAAAAGTAATGGAGTTACAGTAATATATTACTTTTTGCTGTAACGAAGTAATGTAACGCATTACTTATGAAATATGGGTAATATATTACCCGTTACAATGCTCAGTAACGCAGTTACAACACATTTTAACCCGAAATTAAATGGTGTTTTGTTTTTTAAGAATGTACTAACATAGCGAGACATTCCGACACCAGACAAATTGTGCGGGTAGATTAGTAAACCTGGTGTGTTTACCCTTCAGGCTTCGCGTCGGGATCTTCGGGCCAATTGAATGTTATGCACCCTCTATTCAAAAAAGAGAACGGAGCGAAAAATACAAACAACAAATTGTGTCAGGTGCGCGTGACCTGCTCCGCTGCGCGTGCATCATTTCCAAAGTGCTTCTACAGCAGTGACACACATCTGTGGATAATCATTTATACGAAAATGGTTAAAGCAACCATCACTAAACGCCAGCAACACTGCATCTACTGCAGACAACAGGCCAGATGGGGACATCACGTTACCCTCCGTTGTGGACACTAGCTTACTCCCGCCTGGCTCGCCGCCCTCGCCCCCGGAGCAGCAGTCTTCGTCGCCCGAAACTACTACCCTCTGCGGCCCGCAGGTGCCAGGATACCACGGCAAAACAGAGCCTGCCCAGGTATATCTAAACAAGTACCCGCCTGTACAGTGGGGTTAGGTGGTCATTTTGCAGCTCGTGGGATACAAATAGACAATGGCTAGAATATTCATGTGAAAATAGATTCATATTCTGCCATGCCTGTAGAAATGTTGGGTCAAACATAATGCATACAATAGCACAGATGCCTTCACCACGAATGGCTACAAAAAGATCTCATATCCCAAGCTTATCAACAAGCTAATGTTGCAGCTGAAATGTTCTCCAGGTCACAAAGTCAACCTCACATGATGATGTGATACCAGTTTTCAAGCACAGGAAATATTCTCTTCCCAGAGTATATGATGGGACCAAAGTGATGATTTAGTAGGCTACATGGTTTTAATAATACTTTTGCTTTTCAATGTTTGCAATATACCTAGCCATTCTTTTGCGGTTATTTTGGTGAAAGTAACTAAAAAGTAACTAAAGTAGTGTAACTCATTACTTTTCAGAGACAGTAATATTGTAATGTAACTTATTACTTTCAAAAGAGAGTAATAAGTAATATGTAATATATTACATTTTGGAAGTAACTTGCCCAACACTGGTCATATGTTATAATGTATTGTATTATTAAGTAATATCATACATTAACCCCATTATAGCAGATGCCACATTGAATGGATGAACACATTTATGCATCAATAATTACAACAGAGTATTTCTAAATACAAGTTGTAAAAATACTTATATGTATTTAATATTAATAACATAATGATTAATTTCATATGATAATACTTTTCAGGGTTAGGTCCGGTCTGACAGCGCTTAGCTCTCTGCTGCAGAGAAGATCACTGCTCTAAACAAAGTCAAAAATCCTACATCCAAACGGAATAAATATAATTAATTATGATGAATACGTTAAGTCTTGTTCATTGTTTTTCACTTTTATTAAATGTTTGATATTTCCGGCACAGACCCTTTCATACCGGCAATGCGCGATAGAAGCAACATAAAGTGCGACAGTTTAAATATGCCAGTGTTAATTTCGTCAACGAAAACTATGACGAAAAATGTTCGTCAACAACCTTTTTTACATGACTAAGACGAGACGATGACGAGCTAAAAATAGATTCTTGATAATGAAAACTATGACGAAATGTATATTTAGTTTTCGTTGATGAGAAGAGACTAAGTTGTTAATGGTGGACTATCGGACATTCAAAATGCAGCATATTTTCCCCCAAGTGTCCATCTTGTCTGTCAAAATTCATATTACGTTTCTAACTTGCAATATCATTATTTCCGCTCTCTTCACTCCAGAAGAGCGATCTCCCTGTGTCTCTCTGTGTGCGGGGGGTGGGGCCTAACAGACATGCTGCAGCGGACACAGAGATCTGCCGGGGACGGAGCGTTCAGAGAGTATTTTGACTAAAAGTTGACTAAAATGTAATTTTTCGTCGACTAAAACTAGACTAACAGGTTTTGAGTTTTCTCCCCCTGGTGGATCCATGATCCATTGCAGCTGGTTTCATTAAAATTACATTTATTTATCAAGGGGGTGAGTAGTAATACTGATACTGTTTCAATCACATTAGTATGCATACAAAGTGACAGATGGACACGCCCCCAATTATGCAAATGAGCTAAGTCCCACCTCCTATTGTTCGAGATCCTTTGATGTGATTGGGTACAATCATGTTAATGAGCTAAGTCCCGCCTCCCTTTGTTCGAGATCCTTTGATGGGTGTTATAACAGGTAGGTGTGAAAAGCCCCCCTGTGTAGTGCCTTTGTTGTCTAATTCTTTGATGTGTTGATTAAGGCAGTCTCTTTGAAGTTATGCTGTCTGGACCCTGTCCCCTCAGAGTTGACTAATCTAATTAGCCTTTGATGTTTTGCCCTTTGATGTGAGGTGTTATAACAGGCAGGTGTGATTTCACACTGGTGTGTTATAAGCCTTTGATGTTAATCTAGGTGTCTCTTTGAAGTTATGCGTGAGACTGTCTACCCCCCCGCCCCCTCCCAGCCCAGGCCTCTCCCCCTTTCAACACCCCTTCCTTTGGCTATGATGCCAGCAGATAGTGGGGGATGGAATTAGGTGAAAATAGAAATATGCTCAAACTAAATAAAAAGACAGTAATTTCCACTTACCCAGTCACCTTTCAAAAAAGAAAAATGGCCAAGAGACGCCTGTGACAACTTACCGCCATCCATCCGGAGCGCCAGTCAAGAAACGAATGCAGCATCTGTGCGGGGTTCAGACACCTCCAGCCGAAGATCTGTGCACAAACTTATCTCGTGCCCTCTTTTGGTCATGTGTGCGCGTTCATGTGTGTTGGAGGAGGGGCTCTGTGAGGAAGTGGCAGATTTTCCCCCGGTTGTGTATTTTCTAATTCTAGCTCACTCGAGCCGGTTTCTCCAAAATGACCTACCTACTAAGAACAATTAACACACACACACACACACACACACACACACACACACACACACACACACACACACACACACACACACACACACATACACACACACACACACACACACACACACACACACACACACACACACACACACACACACACACACGTTGGAGTTGGCCTTTGATGTGAGGGTTAGAGATAAGCCTGGGATGTTAATCTATATGTTGATTAAGACACTCTCTGTGAGGTGAGAAGCGAGGGGATGGAGTTAATTTTGAAAAAAGAAATACGCTCAAACTAAATAAAACAGCCATTAATTTTCACTCACTAAGACACCTAAAAACGTTATTGTCCTCTCTAGATTTGATTCAGGGTTTTGCTTTAAATGATTAGTGCTTGCTAAGGATGTTTTCTTTTCAAGTTTTTGTGAAACTGTTAACTACAAGGAAGTATCTGTTTACAAAGAGGGTATTCATATTAATTTTAAAAAGATCTTATTTAGGTTTTAATAGTGATAACTAAGTTTCACTCTGTGGGGGGACAAAAGAAGCTTTGTTAATCACCTGGATAAAGGACTCTTTAAAGCAGAGACATGGTGACCCGCATACCTGATTATCAGCAGGAGAGGACTCTTTAAAGTAAATACATTATAGGGTTAAAATAAGATATATATGTGGTGGAATTAGTTTAAAACATTCACCTTACACTTTTAGTTGTCCTCTCTAAATTAGATGTAAGATTTTTTTTTAAATGATTAGTGTTAATTAAGGGCTATTGTTATTTTTGGTTTATAAGGGGATAGGAGTTTAACTTTTTTTAAATTGCACAGGATCATTCTAAGAAGAGTGAGAGGGCTAATGAGCCAGCACCATACCTCCTCTATGCATTTTCTTGACCTGTATCTGATCTTGAAAAACTCTGGTAAGTACTTTTTATTTTTATTTTATAATATCATGTAATTATTAAATGTTTATTTTTTTTTGGTAGGGGTTAAACTACTATATTATGTAGATAGTATATTATTAGATACTTAAAAATGTTATGTTTTTGCTGTTTACAGTAGAGACCCTGTGTGCTGAAATCTACTCAAACAGAGTACTTCATGGTAGTGGTCAGCTTTTATACACAAAAGTGTATCTTTCAGTAACTTTCTCAGAGAATTTAAGCATAAATCTGTCAAATGTTCAAAACAGCCTGTACACTGTATATGTTTGGAGAAATGACACAATAAATGGCCCAGATTTGTACACATCGAAATGTTGTAGTGCAGGAAGAATACAAATGAACTTCTTATTCAAATACATATCTGAAATGTAGATATGATCTCTTATCAAAGATAGCAGAATACATTAATTAATGTACTCAGGACAGGAGTTTGACCTAGTATTACTCAAAAAGTACACAGTAAAAACACTTGATTGTACTTGTGGTAGTTGTCAAATATTATCAATTTCTCTAAGAACCTTTTTTTATCTCTCATCAAAAATAGCAGAAAACATGCATTATTGTACTCAGGAGGGTATAACTGAAAAAGTACAAAGTAAAAGTATTTCATTGTATTGTTGGTAGCGGTCAAATTTGTCAGCTTATGGCAAAACATATTTTTATCGCAAATATAGCACAACAACATGCATTATTTTACTCTTGTACTGGCGTCACTGCCACTTGTTGGCGATTACCGTTTAGGCGCGATCAATCGCGCACTCAAAAATGAAGAGCTGCTCATTTGACCAAACAAATGCGAGAGACGGCTGAGTTGACCGCAGTATTTTATACCAGAGAAACTTTCATAACAGCGTTGTGATGCCAAACAGCGTCAATTCCTACAGAAACACATTCACTTGAGGGGGGGTTAGGGTAAACAATGAACCACGGCACTCTGGAGAAAAGTATAAGGGTTGAGAAGTAGTTATTTTATTTAATCGTATGATTAAAAGCAACACGACCATCGACCCGACGCCGTCCCCCATTGTTTTTGTTATGAGCGGCGTTTGGGAGAAAATCAGCGACGTATATGGTAACGTTATGATGCAGCAGCAGTCGGGCTCTTAGCGCTGGAAACACAAGTGGTGCTACAGAGAAGAACCAGTTAAGCACCAGAAAAGCACAGGAACGGTTCTGGAACCGGCACCGTTTTGGTGGAAAAGTAGCATAGTGTTTATTGGCGGTTGGCAAACCACTTCAGAGTACTGTAGTGTGAAACAAGAGCTATTGAGTCAGTGTTGTGGTGCTGTTGCTTTGGTCTGGATCTGTGAGCTAACCACTTGAATATAAGAAATGGAAATGTAATGTGGCATTATGAAATACAAGTCCCCTTAAATAAATAAATGTGGCATTATGAAATAAAAGTCTCTTGAAATAAATAAATGTGTATTTAAATGTACATTTATATATATCTATTGCCTTGTTTATTTATTTCAGAATGTATTTCATAACCTTATTTATTTATTTCATAGGCATATTTATATGTATATATATATTTATTATTATATATGTATTTATTTAATTATTTATGTATTTATTTAATTTTGACTTAAACGGCATTCCGTAGTTTCATGTCCCTCCGATGTGTTTGTACCAGAGACTGTATATATAAAGGTTTGTACCTGCTGCTCTGAAAGGTTTTGTGTCAGTCAGCACCATCTAGTGGAGAGCTAGTAGAACTTCATCCCCTCCATCACCTCTCACCTTGACTGGTTCTTCTTGCCCTTGTTGGACCTGTTCTCACGTCACTCTGGTGTGTTTTTATACTCTGAAGTTATGAGGGAGTGACGGCGTCCTCAGATCAGATGCAGACAGACACAGGACTGATGAGGAAGAGATGAGCAGAGTTTCCTCCACACATGCAGGCGTCTAAATTAACCTGAAGGGAATTCAGCAGGTGAGAAAATGATTCAGATACTTTTTTTAGTTTGTAAGTTTGTTAGGTACATTATTATACATTTGAGGATAGATACAACCAATAAGTTACTTGACCTAATTAAACTTAATCTGTAAATGTTTGATCATCAGGATCACTATTACATCGTGCTGTATCACTGTTTATCTGATCAGAACAAATGTGTCTTGGTGCTGATTCTATAAATCTATTCCTAAGTATCGTTGAGAATTAGTCTCAGAATTAAAGAAGAATGATTTTAGAAAGACTTCCTTGTAATGGCGACAGTTCTTGGCAGCAGTTTGATTGTAATCTGAGTTCATATCTACAGTGAAAAAAGCAGGGAGTGTCTGATGCTGTCTAAAACCTCAGATCAACATGACCGACATGTTTGTTTGTTTTTTAATGTTTTAACTTTTAATATTGAAACAGAGCAGACGTGATGTGTGTAAAGGGCCTTCATGTCTGTCATGATACTGCAGTCAGAGACGCTCCAGTGGTGTCTCATGTCAGCTGGACTTTGTATTTAAAGCTGTTTGATGGAGCATTGACTTTGCTGATGGGATGTTTGTGATAGCATGAGATGTGTATATGTAGGGGTCCGTCGTTCTGTTCTATTATCAGTGTCTGAACTGCAACGTGACTTCAAATGACGGCAGCACTGATTCAGGTTTTGTGTACCTGTCCAAGTCAGAAACAACAGACCAATCAGAATCCAGTACTTAGTAACAAAGACAGTGTTTTCCTCTCATGCGGCACATCATATAAAATATACCTGTTTGTGAGGTAATGACGAGACAAGACACACATGGGTTAATTACAAATGGGTACACCTGGAGGGGAAACTATAAGGACTACAAAACCATAACAGGAAACTACAGCTAGACATGACACATCACACTAGGAGCACCTGATCAGGGCACAAACACATAACATATGTATTGCCATTTGATGTCTTGCTCTTTGAGAAATTAACTGATCATTTGTATCAACAATATTTACATTTATTAACAATGTGCACCTTGGCCAGAGGAATCTGTAGATGTTTGATCACCAGGATCACTTGTTCTGTATCACCGTTTAAATGGACAGGACTAATGTTTCCTGATGCTGATGCTATATATCTATTCTAAAGTATTGTGGAGAATGTCCCTCGGACTTAAAGAAGAAAGATTTTAGAAAGACTTCCTTGTAATGATGCCAGCAGCTTTTGGCAGCAGCTTGATTGTAATCTGAGATATCATCAGCAGTGAAAAATGCAGGCAGTGTCTGATCCGGTCCAACAGCTCCGATCAACGTGACTGACATGTTTTAAAAAAGAAAAAGTTCAACATAGAAGATTAACAGATGTGATATAACCTCTTTGTGGTCTCTTCACATTCACTGTGTGTTTAGGGCCTTTATGTCTTTACTGATACTGCAGTCAGAGACGCTCCAGTGGAGTCTCATGTTAGCTGGACTTTGTATCTGAAACAGTTTGATGGAGCGTTGAGTTTTCTGATGGGATGTTTGTGATAGCTTGAGATATGTTAGTGGAGGGGTCTGTCTTCTGTTCTCAGCGTCTGAACTGCAGTATCAGCATCGTAACTTCAAATGACGGCAGCACTGATCCAGGTTTTCTGTACCTGTCCAAGTCTGTTTGCTGTCCAAGTCAGAAATAACAGACCGACCAATCAGACTCCAATATTTAGCTTGGCTCTGTAACAAAGAGAATGATTTCCTCTCACGCAGTACTTGATACCTGAAGTCTCTGCGCTGTGTTCAAGTACAACTATTTTGGCCAAAATGCTGGAAATGCGGGGTGACACAACAGTTGCCTCAGTCAAATGTACATTTGATGTTGGTTTCGTGGGAACTGGATCCCACACTGATCTAGACTTCATTAGAGGGCCCGTTAGCTCCACCTAGTGGACAGCTAGCAGAACTACATCACCTCTCACAGACAGGGTTTGATCATCAGGATCACTTTGATTCAATTGTTCTGTATCACTGTTTAACTGTAAAAATGTTTATTGATGCTGATTCTATATATATTTATTCGTATAAGTATTGTATTTCCCCTTTAAAGAAGAATGTTTTAAAAAAAAAGACTTCCTTGTAATGGTTTTTGGCAGCAGTTTGATTGTCATCTATCATCTGTGAAAAATGAAGGGAGTGTCAAAACCAGACAATCAGCTGTTTAACTGAGGCTTTTAAAAGTTAACATACCAGGTATGTTATAAAACCTTCTTTGTGGTGTCTTCATATTCAGAGACCAATCAACCAACAGTCCAGTACATAAAGAAGAAGACGGATGAGGATCTGTCTACAGAGAGAAGCATCAACCTGTTCCACTGTCTGAATGAACTGAATGATCGTTCTCTAGTGGAGCAGATCCAACAGTCCCTGAGTTCAGGAAGTCCCTCCACAGATAATCTGTCTCCTGCTCAGTGGTCAGCTCTGGTCTTCATCTTACTGTCATCAGGAGAAGATCTGGACATGTTTGACCTGAAGAGATACTCTGCTTCAGAGGAGGGTCTTCTGAGGATGCTGCCAGATGTCAAAGCCTCCGGGAAAGCTGTGTGAGTGGAGGAATAAAAGGAATACAAACGTTATTTAACTTGTTGTTGTGTCATAGATGAGAAATAATGCTTCATTTTTTGTATTTATTCTAAATAATCCTTCAGGCTGAGCGGCTGTAACCTGTCAGAGAGAAGCTGTGAAGCTCTGTCCTCAGTCCTCAGCTCCCAGTCCTCTAGTCTGAGATATCTGGACCTGAGTAACAACGACCTGCATGATTCAGGAGTGAAGAACCTGTGTGCTGGACTGGAGAGTCCACACTGTGAACTGGAGACTATTAGGTAGGTGTAACATAGTTTAAAGTCAGGGTCCTCTGAGCACTCTTTTTCATGTATTGCTTGTTTTTTGGTCTGATGAAAATCCTCCTTCAGGCTGAGCGGCTGTAAGCTGTCAGAGAGAAGCTGTGCAGCTCTGTCCTCAGTCCTCAGCTCCCAGTCCTCTAGTCTGAGAGAGCTGGACCTGAGTAACAACGACCTGCATGATTCAGGAGTGAAGAACCTGTGTGCTGGACTGGAGAGTCCACACTGTGAACTGGAGACTATTAGGTAGGTGTAACATAGTTTAAAGTCAGGGTCCTCTGAGCACTCTTTTTCATGTATTGCTTGTTTTTTGGTCTGATGAAAATCCTCCTTCAGGCTGAGCGGCTGTAAGCTGTCAGAGAGAAGCTGTGCAGCTCTGTCCTCAGTCCTCAGCTCCCAGTCCTCTAGTCTGAGAGAGCTGGACCTGAGTAACAACGACCTGCAGGATTCAGGAGTGAAGAATCTGTCTGCTGGACTGGAGAGTCCACACTGTGAACTGGAGACTCTCAGGTCAGGATTCTGACTTTTATTTTAAGTTTACCCCTTAAGCTTTTATTGGCTTAATATATTTAATTATTCAAATGACTTATTAAAGAGCCTCTTTGGACTAAAAGGACCAATATTCAAGGGTTTTTGTGTTTTCACTACTCGAGACTTTCAGGTTAGATGAGAAAATGATTCCTTTTTTACACAGTAATTATTAATGCTGTTCTTAACTATTTATTTAAATGATGCAGCGCCCATGGGACTATATATCTTCATTTCATTTCAAACCTTTATTTATACAGATAAATCCCTTTGAGATCATTGATCTCTTTTTCAAGGGAGACCTGCTCAAGTAGTTCCACATGAAACATAAAAACATAAATAGAACAACAAAAGGACATCATACAGCATCATTTACATAATTATCCACATAAACGGGTACCAATAGCTTCCGATTGAGTAGCATCCAACCGAGCTTTAAAAACATTTAGTGGCACCAGATTGTTCAGTTTCCATTTCATTTGCAGACTATTCCAAGACAGAGGAGCTGCGCATCTAAAAGCTGTCTTCCCTTCTCTCTGACATCTTTGTTTTTATTTCACACAATTTATGCCATATCACTCTGAAAAGCATATTGAAATAGGGTGTGTTGGACTGGATTGGTAACTCCAATTTAGGCCATCAGTAAAAGGTGACCATGAGTAGAGTCAACATTATGTGTGTGTATGTGTGTGTGTGTGTGTGTGTGTGTGTGTGTGTGTGTGTGTGTGTGTGTGTGTGTGTGTGTGTGTGTGTGTGTGTGTGTGTGTGTGTGTGTGTGTGTGTGTGTGTGTGTGTGTGTGTGTGTGTGTGTGTTCAGTCTCTCAGGTTGTCTGGTCACAAAGAAAGGCTGTGCTTCTCTGGTCTCGGCTCTGGTCTCCAACCCCTCCCATCTGAGAGAGCTGGACCTGAGCTACAATCATCCAGGAGACCGAGGAGTGAAGCTGCTGTCTGCTCTACTGGAGGATCCAGACTGGACACTGCACACTCTCAGGTATGGACCGACAGACTGCATGAAGAACTTATTGTTTCTCTTAATTCTGTTCAGCGAAGCTACAGAGCCTGAGTAAGGAAACAGACTGATCCCTACAAATATATTAGAAACATCAAAAACTTCATTTTCATTTCAACAATAAACGCAATGAGAGTGTGGGGATGTTCATCTCTATGTAGGTCCTGACTGTTAAACCAGTTACTACATATGTTGATATTTTAAACTATTTAATTATTTGAATTCAAGCTCAGACATTAACGGCTTCCAGAAGATTCATCCGTAGAGATCCTTTGACCTTCATTCTAGCACCACCAGAAGGTTTAAACCTGTGTAGTTTAGGGACAAATCTCAACAACTTTTGTTAAACTGTGTTAAAATGTGTAACACACATGAGAACACCTGTTCATAAACATAAGGTACAATAATTCAGATTCAAACTAGAGACCATCTCACTGGATCCCTCAATAAGAATGTTACAATTGTGACCTCCTTCCTCCGATTACGCCCATCATCAAATTAATCTAGACTTTTCAATAATAACATCAACATCCCTTTCTGTCAAGAGAAACACCTTTTAGCTTATTGTATTCTCTGATAACTAAAATGATGCCTTAATATGACGTTTGAAATGTTGACAGTCCTTTAACTGATGTGTGAAATGTCCTTGATCATTCAGACTGTTTCTTCCTCCAGGACCGACCATTGTGGAGAGCAGTGGTTAAAACCTGATGTGAGGAAATGTAAGTGTGGATTTAGGTTGAGTATGATGACAAAACAGTCAGTTGAGATGTGTATTCATTATCACATTACTGACAAGATTATATATATTATCACATTTATACAAATACATATAATAAACAGCACCTGGACAAACACAAAGAAAAAAGCCTTCTCATGTGTTTTCTGCAACAAGTCCTCCAACTCATACGACCAAATATGCCGATTGTTCAAGCGCTTAATACGTCCTGCTCCCGTTGAATGCAAACGTTACAGATGGTCGTTTATTCACAAATAACCCTCTCTGTAAAATCCTAAATTGTAGGATAGTTTGGCCATTAAAACGCTTTTTGATTAGATTTCTAGCGAGAAGTGTATATTGTACTTTTAGAATCCACGTCCAGTCGATATGTAGGATCTATAGTTTGATAGATATTACAAAGATGATTTGAGGTATGCGGCAGCCTCCATAAAGTTACGGGTTGAAAACAGTATTTCCGGTCTCGACGTTTTCATAATAAAACCAATGATCAAATGAACATTTAATATTCATTACTAAAGGTACAGCCGAATCATCACAGCGCATAAAACATATTACCGCCGCAGATGGATCAAAAAAGGGAGCGTTTGAAAAAAAAAGGGGCGGGTCCGCTCAGTGAAACGACAACAACGAAACATAGAGGAACAGAAGTCTGCGTTTAAATCGTGTGTGTGTGTGTGTGTGTGTGTGTGTGTGTGTGTGTGTGTGTGTTTGTGTGTGTGTGTGTGTGTGTGTGTGTGTGTGTGTGTGTGTGTGTGTGTGTGTGTGTGTGTGTGTGTGTGTGTGTGTGTGTGTGTGTGTGTGTGTGTGTGTGTGTGTGTGTGTGTGTGTGTGTGGCCTAGCATTATACTTGTGGGGACCTAAATCTGTTTACACAGTCACGTGTGGGGACTTGCCGCCCTTATGGGGACAAATTGGAGGTCCCCATGAGGGGAATCATTCATTTTAGGGTGAAGACTTGGTTAGGTTTAGGATTAGGGTTAGGGTTAGGGTAAGGTTAAGGGTTAGGGAATGCTCCGGCATTGGGACAAAATTAACATGGGATCACTCCGGTCATTGTACGTACTTCGTCTCACTGGAATATTAACGGTCAGATTGAATACAACATCGACCCAATTTATCCGGTCAATGACGGGAGAGTTTTGAAAGTGACAAAACACTGTTTTCACACATTTAAAAACACTTAAACAATTAAACAATGTTTACCCAGGATTCAGACACCTTCCCTGGCTTGTAAAATGCGGTGTTGCGCCCTGGAGGTATCATACTATTTAAACAGAGTTTACCCAGGATTCAGACACCTTCCCTGGCTTGTAAAATGCGGTGATGCGCCCTGGAGGTATCATAATATTTAAACAGAGTTTTCCCAGGATTCAGACACTTTCCCTGGCTTGTAAAATGCGGTGATGCGCCCTGGAGGTATCATACTATTTAAACAAAGTTTACCCATGATTCAGACACCTTCCCTGGCTTGTAAAATGCGGTGATGCGCCCTGGAGGTATCATACTATTTAAACAAAGTTTACCCAGGATTCAGACACTTTCCCTGGCTTGTAAAATGCGGTGATGCGCCCTGGAGGTATAATACTATTTAAACAAAGTTTACCCAGGATTCAGACACCTTCCCTGGCTTGTAAAATGCGGTGATGCGCCCTGGAGGTATCATACTATTTAAACAAAGTTTACCCAGGATTCAGACACCTTCCCTGGCTTGTAAAATGCGGTGATGCGCCCTGGAGGTATCATACTATTTAAACAAAGTTTACCCAGGATTCAGACACCTTCCCTGGCTTGTAAAATGCGGTGATGCGCCCTGGAGGTATCATACTATTTTAAACAACTTTCCCCCGCCTTTGAAACACTTATTCCTGGTTTTTAGCCTGTCATTTTGCAAGATATGATTTAACATTGAAGCTCTCCTGGAAATGGACATATTCTGTCCTTCTCCAAGAGCGCTTCAATGTTAAATGATATCTTGCAAAAAACAGGCTAATAATCTCTTCCAGATGTTTAAAAACTCTTTTCCCGACAATTTAAACATTATTTATGGCTTGTAAAGTGCAGTGGTAGTATCAGACTATTTAAAGGGTTACCAGGAGCATGAGAACATCCTCCACAGGAGGGTGGGTGGGGCTGTGAACAAGGATGAATATGGATGCTGGTGTGCGGACAGTAAAGCACCACAAAATCCACCACCTTTAAGATACCAGGGGCATGAGAACATCCTCCACAGGAGGGTGGGTGGTGCTGTGAATAAGGCCGAATATGGATGCCGATGGGCGGACGGTAAAGCACCGCAAAATCCACCCCCCTTTAAGGTTACCAGGGGCACGAGGTTCTTGAGGGTGTGATCATCTGGGTTTAGTCCGTGGGGGAGTGCTTAAGTCCGGGGGCCCGGGAACCCAAGGTGCGCGAGGTTATGGAAGTGTGCATGTCAGGTCGATACTGGAGCTGCTTAGTCCGTGGTTTGGGGCTCTGTGAGCGGCTACAAATAGGTGGTTTTCCCGGTGTATTTCATGGAAGTCTGACATAGCCTGTTTGCTCATGTAAGGAAAAGGTCTGCCTTATGGACAGAGTTAACATGGGACTTGTCCTTCAAATGCACACATGTCCGCACAATGGAAATGTGATGTCAACTTCCAATGCAAAGTCCCTGCCACCGGCAGGACACATTTTACCAACTGTAAACCAACACTTGGGGGTGCTCTATGCATGTGTCTGAGGGTAAAATAATCATCATTCTGTATATAAATATGTTTGTCAATATCATGGACATTTCCTTTTAAATTGGGGTCCACGAAGCTGACACAAGATACCCGCAGATAAGCTAGAAACGTATTTTCTCCCACGTTACGTTCGTTATGAACGTATCTCAAATACGTTTATTTTCTACATATCTTCTAGAAACATATTTTCTCCCACGTTACGTTTCTTATGAACGTATCTTAAATACGTTTATTTTCTACATATCTTTGCCATTTATTGTCTTGCTTATAATAATGATAATAGTCATTTATAAATATCATTTTAGAGCACACATTTGAAATCAGTAGGCGAGGCTGTAATTTCTCCAGCTGTTACTCTCATGAGCGAGGCAGAAAATAATAGTTTTAACATGCCAAAAAGCTGCTGTGTCGTTTATTGCACCTCAAACATTAAAACAAATCCAGAGTTACGTGTTTCTGTACTTCCTCTAAGAAGAAAGGACAGTAACAGAAGAGCTCTGTGACGCCAGATGTGGTGTTGTTAATGCGATATGATATCCGGGAAAAAATTCAGTTTAGGATGGCCGAAGACACTACACTACCCATAATCCCTAGCTATCGTTTGGGACTACAGTCCCGTTGACAAACCCCGTGATTAATCTTCAAGCTCTGGGATTGGATGTTGGAGTGGCAGTGCGCCAAGGTTACGCCGAGCGTCAAGCTCTTTGAAATGGAACGAAACCACGGCAGACTATTCAAAACTGGACTCGAACGCCCCCCCAGAACTACACATGCTGGCTATTGTGTTTCGCAACATGCTCTCTATGGCACGTCTCTACTGGGAATTGTAGTTTTAAAAGACGTTTTCGTTTTTCCCAAAATTAGAAGTTGACAGTATTAAACAGTGTACAGCCCTGGAGGTTTAGGCGATAGGAAACACATTGGTGTGTACACATTTAAAACATGTAATTACTACATGGGTGAAAATCGCTTGTGTCCATAATGGGCAGCATTAATATATACCCACATGACAGCTCATTGTTACTTTGTAATTCTACTCCACTACAATTCAGAGGTTAACCTGGTATTTTTACTCCACTACACTTATTTTAGTTACTTTGCAGATTCTGATTAATGATGTGAAATATAAACAACCCTTAAAGCAGACTTTAGTTACACCTGAGTAAAATTCAGGGAAAGGTGTCAAGTGCCAACAATCAGGAGAGATATTTGATAGTTGGTGCTTGAGAAGACTAAACATTTATCTGCAGATCTCTATAAAGTAGTGCTGTCAAAATTATCGCGTTAACGGCGGTAATTAATTTTTTGAATTAATTGCGTTAAAATATTTAACGCATTTAACGCATGTGCAGAATGGCCCGCCCCATACATCCCACCAGTGGCAGCGCCAGGGTATGGCTGGGATAGGCTACACCCATACCAAGAAATGGCTTAGCCCCACCATGAAAAATGATGTTAAAGTAAGCAAAATAAAGTCTGCCAACTCGCGCGGAGTAAATTGCACAGACAGCAGTTAGTCAGATTGATTTCAGTAGCCACGGTTTTGAAAACTTTTGTCACGTAGTGATCGTCTTCTCAA
This sequence comes from Pogonophryne albipinna, assembly GCA_028583405.1. Classification (NCBI taxonomy): domain Eukaryota; kingdom Metazoa; phylum Chordata; class Actinopteri; order Perciformes; family Artedidraconidae; genus Pogonophryne; species Pogonophryne albipinna. The sequence goes on from JAPTMU010000079.1 coordinate 674,029, forward strand.
TAGAACATCTTTGATAATGTCTTCTGGACAATCAGAATCAAGATAACGGCGTGGTGTTTGCAGGAAGTCCCGACGGAGAATACTTTTGCTGTAGTACAGGGGTGCACATAACTGGTACGCAGGTTATGTGCGTAATCTGAAATGCGTACCGTCACTTGTGTCACAAAGCGTATTTGCGTACCGACGTACTTGTGAAGCTTTTCCAGAAGGCGGTTAGATCACCGGACGACAGAGTCGGTCTCCGTGTGCACAGACAGGGCTGCTGTTAACGTCGGTCTGTACAACGGAATTGTGCCAAAACTACGCCAACCGGCTGCGGAGGGAGACTCCCCCCTTCACTGGAGAACTGCGCTAAAACAGCTGATCACAACGTTCACACTCTGTGGTCACGAAGTACTCCACTAGCCCCCCCCCCCTGTCGACTTTCCTGAAGTACTCCCCCGTTGATAGAAATCAACACGTAATGAATTAAGACCCCACGGTTTGATGATTGATAGGTGTGTGGGTTGTCTTTCATTTTGACACGCAGAAAAATGTTATAATAAACATACATACTGTATGTTAAATGGATATATCCGCCTTCTTTCATTTATCTTTCCATTCCCACAACAATATACATAAAGAAATGGCATATTTTGGACATAGTTCGAATGGTGATTAATCATGATTAATTAATTTTTAAGCTGTTATTAATCTGATAAAAAAATTTAATCGTTTGACAGCCCTACTATAAAGTAAATTAATTACTCGTTATTCTCTACTAATAGTTCATTAAAGACTGTATATTATGGCTATTTTGCACATCCCTTTCAAGATTTCAAGATTTCAAAGGTTTATTGACATATCATATTCACAACTACGGTGTAGTTATGCAATGAATGAAAAACTTGGGTCACAAGTTCCTCAACAGTGCATTACGACATCTATCAATATGTGTGTATACCTCCACCATTAAACTGTCATATTCTGCACATTTCTTATTCTATCTACATAAGAGTATAATTAATGTGTATAATATCAGTTAAAATAAGTGCTTCAACATAGTTAACATTGCAGGAAAGCAATACATTAGACGTCAAGTACTTTGTCAGGCTTAATATTGATCTGTAGATAGATACCCCCAAAGCTTTTTTCTTATTTGAAAGAAGACCTTAACCTAAAGTATTCTTTAATGTGTTAATAAAGGTTAATTAGTTTGTCTGTTTTGCAACATATTAATATCTTTGTACATCCGGCATTAAACTGTTTTATTGTAGAGATCACTTATAGTATCTTCTTGATTTTTTACATTCTATATTTCTATCATTGACCTTCTACTTTCCCCCTATGAAAGTATGTACTCTTAATATTGTTTTCATCAAATAACATTATTCAACAAAAATAACATTATTCAACAAAAATAATTCAATAACGTGCTTTAACCACTAGGCGGTGCACACAAGGTACACACAGCATACTAATAATAACTTTGTATTATTAGCAGGCCCGGTTCTACGGGGGTGCATAAGGGTGCATTGCACCCTCAGTTGAGTCTTTATGCACCCTCATTTGAAAAATTAAAAGTGAACAAAAAAAAAAAAAAAGTGAAAAAAAAATCTAAAGTGAAATATATTGATATATAATAACAATAATAATAATTGTAGTAATAATAAGAATAATAAGAAGAATATAGTCAATGATGGACATCAGAAAATCGTTAAAACAACCAAGGTAATGCTCTTTTCTAAAGCTAAAGCTAAAAATACACCGGAGACTGCTTTGGATATTGTAACTACGCAAGGAATACAACTTGAAGTTGTTACCTGTTATAAATACCTTGGTATCTGGCTTGATGATTGTCTCACTTTTAAATGTCATGTAAATAATCTGCTTAAAAAGCTGAGGGTTAGACTAGGTTTCTTTTACAGAAATAAGTCCTGTTTCTCGCTTGAGGCCAGGAAAAGGCTAGTCACTGTGACCTTTTTACCTGTGCTGGACTATTGTGATTTGTTATACATGAATGCACCTGCCAATTACCTGAGCAAGTTAGATGCTGCGTATCACAGCGCACTGAGATTTTTGACACGCATCACTGTACCCTGTATACCAAGGCGGTTTTGCCATCACTTACTGTACGGAGGCTCAGTCACTGGTACTTTTTCATTTACAAAGCCATGTTGGATAAACTACCATCTTATATCTGCTCCCTGATCTCTCGGCGAATTGAAAGTACTTATTGCCTGAGATCGCATGCTGTGGTTTTATTAAATGTGCCAAGTGCTAGGACTGTCTTAGGGAAGAAAGCTTTTAGATGTGCAGCTCCACTAACATGGAACAGTCTGCAAAAAGAATGGAAAATTACCAAGCTAGTACCACTACATGTTTTTAAAGCTCGGTTGGATGCTACAAAATCAGATGCTGTTGGTACCTGTACATGTGGTTAAATATGTAAATTGTAATCCCTGTACATTTTGCTGTGTGATGTCCTTTTGTTGTTCTGTTGTTTATGTTTTTATGTCTTCTTGTGGAACCTACTGCTGCAGGTCTCCCTTGAAAAAGAGATCATTGATCTCAATGGGATTTTACCTGGATAAATAAAGGTTTTGAATTGAATTGAGCTCTTTTCGCCAGCAGTAACACTGCATCTACTGCAGATAATAACAGTTCAGATCATGGGGACATTACGTTACCCGCGGCCACTGTCGTGGACACTAACGCCCGACTCGCTGGCTTTGCCCGCCTCGCCCACGGAGGCGGAGCAGCTGCAGCCGTCTTCGTTGCCCCAAACACCGCCACCCCTCGGCGGCCCGCAAGTGCCAGAGGACCTCGGCAAAACAGAGCCTGCCCAGGTATATTTAAAAAAAGTACCCAACTCGCCTGTACAGTGGGGTAAGGCGCTCATTTTGCAGCTCATGATTTAAAAACAGAGATTGGCTGGAATATTCATGTTAAAAAGATGCCATCTTCTGCTATGCATGTAGACATTTCGGTTCAAGTAGGCCTACGTCAGATGCCTTCACCACAACTGTACCAGAGTACCAACCGCTGTCTCCTGGTACTCATCTGAGTAACTCACTCACTAAAAATGAAATACTATATGACAAGAATACAGTTTAAAAGGGGAGTGATTTGTAAAATATCCATAAAGAAAAAGTAAATCTGTTTACAGTTCTGTTTCATATGGATGTTGAGATGTATCATTTTGCTCTCAAAGTGCACCAGATTGATGCTTTTAACTTCAATATTTAAAAAGAAATCTTCCCGGGGGAGCATGCCCCCGGACCTCCTAGAGGAGGTGAGGACCCCCCTAGAGGGTGTTAAGTCCACTCCCCACTTGTAAAAATAGCACTTTACCACTTCACCCTCTCTAATCTCAGATGCACCCTGAGTCATTTTGTTCTGGAACCGGGCCTGATTATTAGTGTAGGACACTTGTGTATAACATCTGAAGATGTGTAGTTTTATTCATGTTTTTACATAATTTTACAGGATATTGCTATAATAATAATAAATTGGATTTTTATAGCGCTTTTATGGAACCCAAAGACGCTTTACAATATGAGGGGGAGGGGGGGGGGGGGTTAGATAGACTGGGGCAGGTAGACAACAGACTAAGAAAAACAACAAAAACAACAAAACAAAACAAAGAAAGAAAGTCAACAAGAACAAGAGCAAAACAAAACAGTCAGTAGGAGGTCGTTTTACGGATAGAGAGAGATGAAAAGATGGGTTTTGAGGCGGGACTGGAACAGAGTGAGGGACTCGGACTCACGGAGGTCTTGGGGGAGGGAGTTCCAGAGCTTTGGGGCCGCCACAGAGAAAGCTCTGTCCCCAAAGCTCCGGAGTTTGGCTTTGGGGGTGGAAAGCAGGCCGGCCGAGGTGGATCTGAGGGTCCGGGGAGGATGGTAGGGGATGAGGAGGTCAGTGAGGTAGGGAGGGGCCAGATGGTGGAGGGCTTTGTAGGTGAGGACCAGGAGTTTGTAGTTGATGCGGTGAGTAACGGGAAGCCAGTGTAATTCTTTGAGGACCGGGGTGATATGGTGCCATGATTTGGTGTGGGTGAGGAGTCTGGCGGCTGCGTTCTGGACACGCTGGAGTCTACTGAGGGAGGTGGAGCTGATGCCGTATAAGAGGGAGTTACAGTAGTCGAGGCGGGAGAAGATGAAGGCGTGAATGAGTCGCTCAGCTGCGGGGCGGGTGAGATAGGGACGGATTTTGGCAATGTTGCGGAGATGGAAAAATGAGATTTTGACAACTTGGCGGACGTGGGGGTCAAGGGAGAGGGTGGGATCGAATATAACCCCGAGGTTTCGTGCCTGGGTTGAGGGGGAAACAGGGGTGCCATCGATGGTCAGTGTGAGGTTGGGGGTTTTACTGAGGGTGGATTTGGAGCCGATGAGGAGGAGTTCAGTTTTATTGCTGTTGAGTTTAAGAAAGTTTTTTTGCATCCAGGATTTCAAGTCAGTCAGACAGGATTCAATGTGGGTGAGGGGGGGGTTATGGAGGGATTTGGAGCTGAGGTAGATCTGAGTGTCATCGGCATAGCAGTGGAAGTCCAGGTTGTAGTGGCGGAGAATCTGACCAAGGGGGAGGATGTAGATGATGAAGAGGAGGGGGCCGAGTACTGAGCCTATACTATTTCTCATGCTTTACTTCTACACATTAATATCTGATTTGTAAAACATCACGGACAGAAAGGCATATCCGTCATTTAATGGTAAGCTATTGAAATTGTGATTCCATAGATGTGTCTCCCATCACCCAAATCCCCTGACTATTCTCTCAACTCAGTATTTACATTCTTATATTCAAAGAAAATCAGTAATATCTTTAAAAACTACAAGTCCTTTTCTATCAGCTGTGCACGTTATGGTGTAAATATAACCTATCTACCAATTGGATCAAATATAGAAGTCAGCCGAATTACTATTGATACTGCAAGGAGAAGTATTTTGTGAAAAGAAATGCAAGGTGTTGTTTAATTGTTGATATATTTATGATCCATGTCGCATATTCAGTTTTGGCGGCAATTCTCCTGTTTGTCCAGAAGTCTTCTCATCAGGGCTCTATAAATAAATAACTACGGCAGATGTGTAATATTTAATGCAGCCGGACCGTGTATTACAATGCCGTTATGTGATGACTTCCAAAGAGAAAAGCAAGAACACTCGGAATAAATAAATAGAATGGTTTTGAATAATAGATGAGAGTAAAATCGACGTCACTTTACAGCCCCGTCCACTTTTGGGGAAACCAACGCTGTCATTTGAACGGCGATCAAGCCTGAAGCCACAGAGATCTTCTGTTACTGTCCTTTCTTCTTAGAGGAAGTACAGAAACACGTAACTCTGGATTTGTTTTAATGTTTGAGGTGCAATAAACGACACAGCAGCTTTTTGGCATGTTAAAACTATTATTTTCTGCCTCGCTCATGAGAGTAACAGCTGGAGAAATTACAGCCTCGCCTACTGATTTCAAATGTGTGCTCTAAAATGATATTTATATGACTATTATCATTATTATAAGCAAGACAATAAATGGTAAATATGTAGAAAATAAACGTATTTAAGATACGTTCATAAGAAATGTAACGTGGGAGAAAATATGTTTCTGGAAGATATGTAGAAAATAAACGTATTTGAGAAACGTTCATAAGAAACGTAACGTGGGAGAAAATACGTTTCTAGCTAAACGTAATTGAGAATGCAGTTTAGTTCTGTGGGAACGTAATTTTTAGGAGACAGGGTTGGTTATGGAGGTGGGGGTCTTGCTGGTGCTCAAGTGTCCATATACGTCACCCCATATTCACATAACTTTTACCCGCCTTAAGAGACACTATTTTTCTGACTCTGGAGGAATGTAACGGGAGTTGTCAGGGGACTATATCCGCCTTAAGAGACACTATTTTGGGGTACAATTTATCCATTTTCACCTCTTTTTTCGGGTTCTTCCAAAAGTTAACTTAGACTTTTTCTGACTCTGGAGGAATGTAAAGGGAGTTGTCAGGGGACTCTACCCGCCTTAACCACCACCAGCTGCTGGACGCCTGCAGGAAACACATATTCAGAGAAACTCTAGATTATTAGAATTTAAAAATCTTACCACGCTTCTTTAACTTTGCATTCCTTATCCATTAATTATTTTTAAATGCTTTTCCAGATGCCCTAGAACAGGGATGGGCAATTTGGATGGTGTTTGGGGCCACAATTTATGTACTGGCCACCAAGGGGCCGCAGATTCACTTGCAACACACACACACACAAAGCGTATAGTCCATCCATCTTCTCCCGCTTATCCGTGGTCGGGTCGCGGGGGTAGCAGTTTCAGCAGAGAGTGTGTGTGTGTGTGTGTGGTAAAAACACATCAGCCTGCGGTCGCTCTTAGCCTTTCTAATGATTCTGAAGGTAAACACAGTGAAGGCGGTGCGTCTTCTCAGAGGCTGAGTTAACCCTCCCGCTGCCTCCTGGTGCTGCGGAGATTTCATGAAGTGAAGGAGTTTTTCCTTCTATGAAACAGCTGTGGGCAGCAGATACTGTGAGAGTCACAGACATGAATACATAGATCAAGGCAGACTGGTGCACACACTCCTGTTTTGCCAATCCGGTGGTTAAAAAAATATAGCTCTACACCCCTGGCCGAAATGTCCTTAAAATGAAGTCCGAGTTCGACATTTTAATTCATTCATTAATTCATTACCTTTCCAACTCCTCATGCAGTTGACTGTTACAGGTCTATACAGGTTCATGGTACAATGCATAGGCTTCAAATCGAGAGACTGAAACTGTATTTTCCTTTACCGTTCTGTTTTCATTTCACAATAAAGTTAATAGTGATATTATGTTTGATATTATTATGTTTTATTAACTACACCACTGGTTTTTTAACCCGCGCCGCCTAGTGGTTAAAGCACGTTATTGAATTTTGTTGTTGAATAAGTTTTATTTGATGAAAACATTTAAATATTAAGAGTAGCCTACATACAAAATTGAAAATATCAAGAAGATACTGTAGTGATCTCTACAATAAAACAGCAGGACGTCCAAAGATATTAACAGGAGGATGTGCAAAACAGACCAATTAATAAGGCTTTATTTAAACAGTAAAGAATACTTTAAGTTAAGGTCTTCTTTTGAATAAGAACAAAACGTTGGGGTTATCCACAGATAAATATGAAGTCTGACAAAGTACTTAACGTCCAATATGTTGCATAGTTTATTTTGGCACTTGACAATCACCTTCCCTGAATTTTACTCAGGTGTAACTAAAGTCTGATTTAAGGGTTGTTTATATTTCACATCATTAATCAGAATCTGCAGAGTAACTAAAATAAATGTAGTGGAGTAAAAATACCAGGTTAACCTCTGAATTGTAGTGGAGTAGAACAAAGTAGTACATGCTGCTGTAACAAAAACATTTCCCAACTTGGGATCAATAAAGTATCTTATCTTAAGATGATCGATGGCTACTGCCATATTTGCTAAATGTGCCTCTGAACCTTGACAAGTGCATGTTTCAGGCTTATCAATTAAAACAGGAGGGGTCACAGACATAAGACCAGCTGTTAAATAAAGCTCTTCTGACCTTAGCTGTCATGTGGGTATATTAATTCACCCATTTATTAATTATATGTTTTAAATTTGATAACACCACTGTGTTTCGTATCCCCTAAACCTCCAGGGTGTTCACAGTTTAATACTGGCAACTTCTAATTGTGGGAAATACGAAAACGTCTTATAAAGAGACGTGCCATAGAACATGTTGCGAAACACACAATAGCCAGCATGTGTAGTTCTGGGGGGGGGGCTGGGCTGGACCCGGGGGCTGGACCCGGGGGCTGGACCCGGGGGCTGGACCCGGGGGCTGGAGCCGGGGGCTGGAGCCGGGGGGCTGGACCCGTCCAATTCCAGTTTTGTAAAGTCTGCCGTGGTTCCATTCCATTTCAAAGAGCTGTTGACGCTCAGCGTAACCTTGTCGCACTGCCACTCCAACATCCAATCACAGGGCTTGATGACTAATCACAGGGTTTGTAAAGCAAGGCGGATGTTGTAGTACCAAACGATAGCTGGGGATTCTGGGTAGTGTAGTGTCTTCGGAAACTGTGGTGTCTAAACTCCGAAAAAACTATTTGTTTCTCTGAATCGAAGGTTAAAAACACAAAAGCATTGTACACAATTTAAACCAATCAATATTGTGTAATTAACAAGGATAAACTGATGTTTTTTAGTGGATGAGTAATGCAGATATCACTGTGTAATCATTTGACAGTGAAGGGAATATATCCGGTTTTATTATGAAAACTTCGAGACCGGAAAAACAGTTTTCACCCACGCTAACTTTACATGGAAGCTGCATACACGTTCTCCTGGCGAGACCTCAAATCATCTTCGTAATATCTATCAAACTATAGATCCTACACATCCACTGGGCGTGGTTTCTAAAAGTACAATAAACACTTCTCGCTAGAAATCTAATCAAAAAGCATTTTTATGGCCAAACTATCCTACAATTTAGGATTTTCCAGAGAGGGTTATTTGTGAATAAACGGGAGCATGTTGTTTCTTACACGGCCACTAGAGGTGCTACACTTTAAAACGTGGCTATGGGTCGTAATCTAAGCTGCTTAAACAATCGACCTATTTGGTCGTTTTTTTTAGGAGGACAAGCTGGTTTTCTGATAAACAGATGCTGTGTTTTTTTCTTTCATCAGATTCATGTGAACTCACACTGGACCCAAACACAGCACACAGAGAACTCAAACTGTCTGACTGCAACAGGAAGGTGACATGTGTGGAGGAGGAGCAGGAATATCCTGATCATCCAGAGAGGTTTGACTTCTGGGAACAGCTGATGTGTAGAGAAGCTCTGACTGGTCGCTGTTACTGGGAGGTCGAGTGGAGAGGGAAGGTTTTTATATCAGTGACTTCCAGAGGAATCAGCAGGAGAGGAGACAATGAAGAGTCACTGTTAGGATGGAACGATCAGTCCTGGAGTCTGGTCTGCTCTGATAAAGGTTACTCTGTGTGGCACAATAGCAAAGACGCAGGAGCACACAACCCCTCGTCCTCCTCCTCCTTTTCCTTTTCCTTCTTCTCCTCCTTCTTCTCCTCCTTCTTCTTCTCCTCCTCCTCCTCCCCCCCCTCTGGTAGAGTAGCAGTGTATCTGGATCATCCTGCTGGCTCTCTCTCCTTCTACAGAGTCTCCTCTGACACACTGACCCACCTCCACACCTTCAGAACCACATTCACTGAACCTCTGTATGCTGGGTTTGGGTTCTGGTCACATGACTCCTCAGTGTCTCTGTGTCCTCTGTAGGAGGAGAGAACTTCCTGTCCTGTTGTAATGTCCCTGGTCTCGGGGGACATTACATGAGTGTAGCAAGAGATATCTTCCAGTCGTGTGGTTAAATGGTTGGTAGTGACGCGGCAACACTTTGGTTGTGCCTTTACAGGAGAAGCAGCATTTAGTTATAATGATCCGTATATCAGCAGAATCTCCCAGTAATCAAGTGTCTCACTCTTTTTAATAAAGGTTTTTTCTATGTATTCAAATGTGTTTTTTAAATGTTTCTTTTGCACTTTGTCGTAAGTATTTTGATGTTTTTGTAAAGCCTTTTGAATTGCCTTGTGGATATGTGCTGTATAGATACACTTTCTTTTTCTGGCAGAAATGTTTCTTTTCTTTGTGAAATGGTGAAATCATGTTCTCTGGGCAGAACTCTGTGTGTACAAACTGCTGTGACATATATGCAGTTTAATAAAGCTTTCTTTAGAGCAGCATCTCATAGCTCCTAATAATCTATGTTATTAAGTTCAATAAAGATTTGAAGATAAATAAATCCGTCAATGATATTTTTTTTGCACACAACTTTTTTTGAAAAGTGTTTATAGTTATAAATTGTTACAAAGGTCTTCCCTAACGTAGAAACTGTAAGAACTTGATTGCTCACTGAGATGCAGGAAGTTAGAGTAAATGAACTGCATGGTAAATGGATATATAAAGCTCTTTCCCAGTGTTTGCCAACCAGCTTGACTGGATAGCAGTACATTGAGAAGGCACACAATTAAAAGTGTCTCTGAACATCATCTCTCAGAAAGATGCATTTGCTTGTCGATCTGAGTGTGTTCTCCTGTTATCTCTCAGTGGCTGACTGCTCAACCTTAACTGCACAGATTGTCTCATTAGGCTTGTTTGAGACAAGCGAGACCTGCGCAGTTGCGATCAACGTCTTGCTAGTGCGTTGCATGAGGGTTAGTCATTTTGTCCGACTTGCTCTGGAGGCTCGCCTACATGAGACGTTGAAATCTAGCGGGACAAAGACGGCTGCAGCCTTGAGAGCGAGGCGCGGCGAGGTGGCGCAGTTCCTCTCCACGGGCTGCGGAAGCGAAATGCTTGATGGGAAACGTCTCGCTGGTATCTCGAGCTGAGCGCTCATTGGTGGTTTTTAACCCGTTCTGCTGATGAAACTCTCCAATTGGCTCGGCTAAAGTTTGTTGTTGTTTTGTGTCAGTTTTACGTCGCCCCTTGTTAAGAACTTGGATACACAAGGGAAAAAGGACTCAAATGCACGACCCAGGAGCCAGAGATAAAGTACAAGTAATATACTTTATTTGCCAAAAAGGATATTCAAAACAGATAACGGCACTTTTAACGAGTCGAACAAAAATAGGCTTCACAAAGGCACAACAAAAAATCACTCACAACGTGAGGAACAAACTTACAATAAGTTTTAGGCGCATGAATAAGGCAGGTAACCAAAAGAGCAACCGTGATGGGCAGAGTTCTGGCATGAGGACAGGACAAGACGAACTGACACTGAACGCTGGGAGACTGGGGACTTTAAACACTCAACAACAAGACACAGGTGAACACAATCAGGGGCGGGGCTGATACTGATGAGGGCGGGAGAACATATGAGGAAAGGGAGTCAAGGGACCTGACATGAGACGTGAAACAAACAAAACAGGAAGTGAGCAATAATGAAACATAAAAATGAAACATGATTACTAACACTTTTGACGTTGCACAAAAGTACCCCCCCCTCTAGGGCCGACTCCTGACGGCCCAGGCCGATCATAAAAATCCTGAATCAGGGTTTTATCCACAATAAACCTCGCAGGAACCCAGCATCTTGCCTCGAGACCATAACCCACCCAATCCACCAGGAATTGTTTTCCTCGACCCCTATTGCGGACTTCCAGCAACTTGCGGACCTTGTACGTTAGGCCACCTTCGAAGAACTGGGGTGGTGGAGGGGGCTTGGAGGCGGGAATCAGCGTGCTCTCATGAACTGGCTTTATCTTGCTGACGTGGAATGTAGGGTGTACCCCCATGGGTCTGGGAAGTCTTAGGCGCACAGACACCGGATTGATGACTCTTGACACCGGAAAAGGCCCCACAAACCTTGGAGTCAACTTCTTGGAAGCCACCTGAAGTGGTAGGTCCTTGGTGGAAAGCCACACCTTTTGACCCGGTTTGTAGATGGGAGCGGCCCTGCGGTGGATGTCTGCTACATCCTTCATCCGAGCCGAACTTCGTAGCAGAGATTGGCGAGCTCCAGCCCAAACTCGGCGACAGAGTCTAATCAAGGCGTGAGCTGATGGTACCTTAACTTCCCCTTCGTCGGTTGAGAACAGCGGCGGTTGATAACCATTGGCACAATGGAAAGGCGAGAGACCTGTGGCCGCCGTGGGAAGAGTATTGTGGGCAAACTCCACCCAAGTGAGGTGGTCGCTCCAGTTGGTCTGGTTCTGGAAAACGAGACAGCGTAGTGTAGTCTCCAGTTCTTGATTCAGACGCTCCGACTGTCCATTTGATTGAGGGTGGTAACCTGAAGACAAGCTGACAGTAGCGCCTATGAGTCTGCAAAACTCCTTCCAGAAAGCTGAAATGAATTGTGGACCTCTGTCGGAAACAATGTCATTTGGAAATCCGTGGATCCTGAATATCTGGTTCATCATGACCTCTGCGGTACTCTTGGCAGAGGGGATCTTGGTTAGAGGAATGAAATTAACCATCTTGGAGAACCGGTCCACCACTGTCAGAACCGTAGTTTTGCCTCTGGACGAGGGAAGACCTGTCACAAAGTCCATAGATATATGTGACCAGGGACGTTGAGGAATCGGCAGTGGTTGGAGCAAACCCATCTTGACCTGGGACGAGGTCTTATTGCAGGCACACACCGGACAAGCCGCTACATACTCCTGCACATCCTTCTTCATGGCTGGCCACCAGAAACGCTGCTTAATCCTGTACATAGTCCTTTTAACTCTAGGGTGGCACGAGATCACCGACGTGTGGGCCCAGTGGATGACCTTAGAGTGGAGAGACACAGGAACAAAGAGCAGGTGGTTTGGACACTTGCTAGGTGCTGGGTTTAATGCGTTAGCCTGTTTAACGTCCAATTCTAGTTGCCAGGAAAAGGCTCCGACCATACGGTTTAATGGAAGGATGGTCTTGGGCTCTACCGAAAAAGGTTCTGGATCGAAAAGGCGAGACAAGGCATCAGGCTTCCGATTCTGAGATCCGGGACGGAAAGAGAGAGTGAAGTTGAACCTACTGAAAAATAGAGTCCACCTGGCCTGCCGAGAGTTGAGGCGTTTAGCCTTTCTGATATACTCCAGGTTTTTATGGTCTGTCCAAACTAAGAACGGCTGTTCTGCCCCCTCCAACCAGTGTCTCCATTCCTCCAGAGCAGCTTTTACAGCTAACAGTTCCTTATTTCCCACATCGTAGTTCTTCTCTGCCGCCGTCAGCTTCCGCGACAGGAAGGCACATGGGTGTATCCTGTTGTCTTTCAAGGATGTTTGGGACAAAATGCCTCCAATTCCCTCATTGGAAGCATCGACCTCGACCACAAACTGGCGCTGGGGATCCGGAATGGTGAGAATCGGCGCTGTGGTGAACCTCTCCCTGAGGAGCTGGAAAGCGCAGTCAGCCTGGGGAGTCCACTTGAAGGGAACTTTGGAAGAAGTCAGAACATGCAGAGGAGCAGCTACAGAACTGAAGTTTCTTATAAACTTTCTGTAGAAGTTTGCAAACCCTAAGAACTGCTGAACCTTCTTCCTGGAGTCTGGTGTTGGCCACTTGGAAACTGCACTGACTTTAGCAGGTTCCATCTGCATCTGGTTTGGTGAGATTATATATCCTAGAAAGGCCACCTTTTCTACGTGAAACTCACACTTCTCTGCCTTGACATATAATTGATTTTCGAGTAGTTTCTGCAGAACCTGACGGACATGGTGAACATGGGACTTAGAGTCTGGTGAGAAAATCAAAATGTCATCAAGGTACACAAACACAGAAACATTCAAAAATTCCCGCAAAACCTCATTCACAAAACCCTGAAACACAGCCGGTGCATTACACAGTCCAAAAGGCATCACAAGGTATTCATAGTGACCGCTCTGAGTATTAAATCCTGTTTTCCACTCATCCCCTTCCCTTATTCTAACCAAGTGATATGCATTTCTTAAGTCCAGCTTGGTAAAAATCTTGGCAGTCTGAAGTAGCTCGAAAGCAGAGGACATGAGTGGCAGAGGATAGCGGTTTTTCACCGTAATGTCATTAAGAGGGCTGTAGTCTATGCAAGGTCTCAGAGAACCGTCCTTTTTTCCTACGAAGAAAAACCCCGCTCCAGCTGGGGAAGATGAAGGACGGATAATCCCTGATTTAAGAGAAGCGGAAATGTAGTCGTCCATTGCCGCTCTCTCTGGCCTTGAGATCGAATACAGTTTTCCCTTGGGAATGGGAGCCCCCGGTAAGAGATTAATGGGGCAATCAAAAGGTCGGTGAGGAGGTAATGACATGGCTTTTGATTTGTTAAAGGCTTCCTTAAGATCATGATAACATGACGGTACTTTCTGTAGGTCAGGATAGTCTGGGTGATCTATGACGATCCTACTAGGGTCTGTTGGTGCTTTAACAGAGCGTGAATGTTTACACCTGTTAATGCAATCCTCTCCCCACTCCTTAACCTTTCCTGAGCGCCAGTCAATGTGTGGGTTGTGGATTTTTAGCCACGGAAAACCCAAAATAACCGGATGCTGAGCCGATTCAAAAATGTGAAACTGCATAACTTCAGTGTGGTCATTATTTACAGTGATCTGGATAGGTTCTGTGCAGTGGGTGACTGTAAACAACAAACGTCCGTCTAAAGCACTGGCGGTAATGGGAGAAGATAGAGGGACAGTTTTTATATCAAGCTGTTTGACTATGCCCCAATCCATAAGACTTTCGTCCGCTCCTGAGTCTATTAGCACTCCTTGGGAAATGACCTGATCATTGATAAAAATGTTTACCTTGGTAACTGGACGAGGAGGAAAGTCTGTGGAAAACTTGCTCACCAGCGCCCTCCTCTTGGCTGGTAAGCTTGCTCTTTTCCCGGACATGACGCGAGTTGGTGACCCGGCTGGCCACAGTAGAAACAACACCCTTCTCGTAGCCGGCGCTGTCTCTCCTCCACGGAAAGCCTGGTCCTTCCCAACTGCATGGGTTCATCTGCAACAGGCGGAGGTGCTGTCCTCCAACGGACCGAATCCGCTGGCAGGAAAACCTCCTCTGGTGGAAAGGCTCGTGCAGAAAAGCCCTGGAAACTGGGATGTCCGTCACGGCTGTGTCGACGTTCTCTCTCTCTTTCCCGAAGACGGTTGTCGATCCGGATGGAAACGGCGATGAGAGATTCCAGGTCCCGGGGTACCTCCAGGGGAGCCAGCTGGTCCTTGATTGAATCTGATAATCCAGTCAGAAAAGCGTCGTGAAGAGCCGGAATATTCCACCCGCTGTCCGCTGCTGCCGTGCGAAACTCGATAGCATAATCCACCACCTGGCGCTTATGCTGCCGCATCTGAAGTAGTCTTCGGCTGGCTTCTGTTACAGGTGATGAATGGTCAAAAATACGACTCATAGTGTCTGTGAAGTCGGGTAATGAGTAACATAGTTCCGTGTCTCTGGACCATTCTGCAGTAGCCCAGGCTGCAGCTCTTCCCGTTAAATTGGACACGATGAACGCCACTTTATCATGGTCTGATGAAAAAGTGCCTGGGTTGTGTTGGAAATGCAGGTCGCACTGCACCAGGAAAGCTCTGCAATTGATGGAATCACCGGAAAACCTCTCGGGGAGAGCCAGCCGTAGTGCGGAAGACACACCCAGGAGCCAGAGATAAAGTACAAGTAATATACTTTATTTGCCAAAAAGGATATTCAAAACAGATAACGGCACTCTTAACGAGTCGAACAAAAATAGGCTTCACAAAGGCACAACAAAAAATCACTCACAACGTGAGGAACAAAATTACAATAAGTTTTAGGCGCATGAATAAGGCAGGTAACCAAAAGAGCAACCGTGATGGGCAGAGTTCTGGCATGAGGACAGGACAAGACGAACTGACACTGAACGCTGGGAGACTGGGGACTTTAAACACTCAACAACAAGACACAGGTGAACACAATCAGGGGCGGGGCTGATACTGATGAGGGCGGGAGAACATATGAGGAAAGGGAGTCAAGGGACCTGACATGAGACGTGAAACAACCAAAACAGGAAGTGAGCAATAATAAAACATAAACATGAAACATGATTACTAACACTTTTGACGGTGCACAACACCCCTTCCATTCCCATTTTTCATCATTGTTCCACAATGTTTATCATCATGAAATTAATATCTATATATTTTATACTATACTTGCACTGCTTACCGTTTTCATACTTTATATATCTTAGTATATTCATACACACTGTTCATACTGCTCACAGGCTGATATCTAGTGTATTCATACCCCTCACTGTTTATTCATCATTCAATTCATTCTATATTTTATTCTGTAGATTGTACATTACTTTTCACTTCACTGCTTGTTGCACCTGGTTAGAAGCTAAACTGCATTTCGTTGTCTCAGTACCTGTAATCTGTGCAATAACAATAAAGTTGAATCTAATCTTGAGCAGGAACAAATGTATTTACTTAGTACATATCTGACATTAACGATTAAACACATGTGTGCATTCTTTATAAATGCAAACCGAGTCAAGCCGACTCCGGAGGTGGCGGTATGCACCTTCAAGCTGTTTGCAATCTGCCAAAAAACCGAGAGAAGAAGAAGAAGAAGACGAAGCCGACTCCGAGCTGTCCGACTTCAGGCAAGCTTTTTGAGACCTCCCCCGGCTGCGATCGGCTATTCTCGTCTACTTTCGAGGCGAGCCGCAACGCATCTCAAACAAGCCTACTATGGCCGGTCCCAGGCCTACACATAGCACTCTCACTAGAAACTATATTCCCTTTAAAGCCACAGTACTTGAGACCCAGTCATTGTGTCACATTTCTGACAACTAGTGATGTTCACGAACGATCGGATTCTTTTGAACGGCTCTTTGGTACGAACGAAGGGCACCGAGTCGTACTTGGTGAGAGTGTTAGTTCACTGCCTGCCATAAATTGGCTCACCTTTACGGGAACTTGCTTTCCTGAATGCACATTTGTCGTAGATGATGGCATAACGCATGCTGCTTGAGTAGTAGTTTGGCTGAGAGATGTAGCAAGTTATAAATGTTTCTGTGAGAAAAGTAGATTTCTGGCAATAAAGTCAACCATTATCCTGGTGATTATTTTGCAGATTAACCTAGTAACCCCGCCCTCCTGGGAAAGGAATGGAGCCATAAGATTCGGCTCCCTTCCAAGAGCCGTAATTCCCATCTGACAACTATGTTATGATAATTGGTCAAAGTGCCTAAAACGGAGGAGAACTTTGATGAGCCTCTTAGGCTTTGCGCTCCCCTTGCAAAATTCTGCCATTATTTATATTTTTAACCAAATTGAATATATTGGAATATCGCAGATGTATAAAATAGTGTAAAAAAACGAAAGAGTCAAGTAAAGAACAAGTACCTAACTTCAGTAAATGTATTTGTAAAAACTTTATTTTGAATTTTCTCTGTGTCCCTGCTGACCTGTCGTGGTCGTCAACAAATGAAAAACACAATCTGGTGAAAGGATTTTATTTAAAAGCTGAAGCTGCTCAGAGAGATGGAGGTGATCTGTTTAACAGAGAAGAAACAACAAAAAGGCTCTTATGGACAGAGTTAAAACAAATCTTCAGTTAGCTGATGTTTTAAGACCCATCGGCCTTCTGGGAAACGGAGTCCACTCAGAGCTCAGTCATCTCCTCCGCACAGAGTCAGCAGAGCCTTCTGGTAGTACTGCTTCGCGTCAGGCTCCTGATCAGCCTGTCGGTGTTCTTTTCCCCATAATGACCGCGTCGCTGCACATTATCCCTTACATTCCTCCACAGACCAGTTGGGACTTATGTAACAACCATGCTGGGGGGTCTCCAGGCAACAATTGTATCCGAGCCAGAGTGCACTTAGAGGAATACGTTCATCCAGAATATCAGAGAGCCGTTTCAGTTTTTTGTGTGGTGGACTGGCGGTCAGCGCGTCCTGATCAGGAGTCAGGAACACACCCCTCACTTCGGTGTTTACAGACAAGCTGCGGGTAGAGTCCCCTCAAACTACCAGTTTGGACTTAAAGTTCTATAAGAACCATGCTTGGGGTTCTCCAGGCAACAATTGTATCCGAGCCAGAGTGCACTTCAAGGATACTTTCATCCAGGGTATGTGGGCTAAAGTATTGTTAGAAGCAGTGTCAGTTAGACCATGGTCTGTCAATCATTTCCGTGTCCGCGCCGGGTGAGGTCATGCCTGTGTTGAGTCAAATTAAGCCACAGGCTCCACTCCTGGTGGTGCGCTTCCATCAATTCCTTTAAGTTTCAGGTTGCTTTCATCTTCAGCTTCAGCTTCCGCAGGACCAATTGCTCATATCAGAGCTTAAGGCTGGACAAGCTGTAGAGAAACATCCGGGCTGGACCAGGCCGTTACCCCTTTGAGACAAGCATATGTGGTTACGCAGGATCAAATAGGTAGCCTGTGATGAAGTAGGGTCGACCCAATATCATGTGAAGCCAACGAACACTGGTCCCCGGGGGAACCGGTGCCCGTAGCAAGGCCAATTGCTGAATTCCGCAGCCGACGAAGGCCGCTATGCAACAGCGGAGGGTTCGAGAAACACAGTGTTTGCCGGGCGCACCGCGGCGGAGGTGGGGAGGTTCCAGCCCGGAACATCCACCCCGCTGCAGGACCCGTGATGGGACCCCTGAGTCAGACGGTTCGTCTTGGTCACGCTTCATATCGGTCGGCCCGGGAGGGAAGGGACATTCAGGGTTACCCCCAAGTAGCACACCCTCCCGGCCATCAGAGTCGAACCCGCAGTTTGGAGGAACCGACCGCCAGAGCACCGGCATGAGGCCGGGCCGGCGGAGGCCCTCCGATGGCTGGTCGCGTTTGCCATTCGATCAGTGAGAAATCAGAAAAAAGTCTGAGTTAACTTTTTGGAGATCCATAGAAAAGGGGTGAACATGAAAAAAAGTATCCGAAAATAGTGCCTCATAATGCGGGTAGAGTCCCCTGTCAACTCTCCTCACTTTCCTCCAGAGGCAGAACAATTCTAAGTTAACTTTTTGGAGATCCATAGAAAAGGGGTGAAAAGTGATAAAATGTATCTGAAAATAGTGCATCATAATGTGGGTAGAGTCCCCTCAAACTCCCCTTACATACCTCCAGAGACCAGTTCAAAAACCTAAAGTTTGGTAAGAACCATGCTGGGGGGTCTCCGGGCAACACATTTATCCAAGCCAGAGTGCATGGAGCGGATGCATTCCTCCATGAAGTGAGATAGCCGTTTTTTTTCTCTGAGTCCTCTCAAAAACCAGGTTTCCGATTTCGTGCAGACAGTAGTCTGAAATTGATGAATGAATTTTTTTTGACGGAGAAGGGGAGGCTTGGTTTCCCCTCTCCGTTGTAAGTTGCAACGGGGAAGTGGAAAAGTGTCCGGGGCTTCGGCCCGAAGCACCGACAGGTTGAGCTTTTTTGAGCCCCTCCTGTTGGCACTCAGTCGTTTTTTCGAGTATTTTTTTAAACTTCATTTTTGATTATTTTAAGATATAATTGACCGTTTTCTTTACTTTTTTCTTCTTTCCACATGTGGGGGCGCATGGCAGGCCGCCTATGAGCTCCCAAATTCAGCCTGGAACCTCCAGGATTTGTGGGCTAAGCTCCATAAACTGACAAAGTCACCAAGAAATTTCACTTTTATAGCCCAAAAATATATAATACAAATACATTTAAATAGTAAAAGGTACAATTGTGCTCCGAATTACCCGGAATTTGATTTATATAGCCACATAATAGTGAATAAAAATCATTTTCTTGGAAAAAAGTGTTAAAACGCCTGATTAAAGCATATGCAGGACCCCAGTGAGCTCCAGATATGTGCAATGTGTTAGGGAACCATATTAATGATAAAATAAATCATTTAAATGCAAAAATAATTATTACAAATCATTTTTAGGGGGACAACTGTGGAGAGGAGCCTGAAAATGACTCTCCAGCACCCCGGAGAAGCAGGGTGTGAGACCCACAGAGCGCACCCAGAGAGCTCCTTGCAACAGATGGCTCTTGCACCCAGACTGTACCCAGAGGACAGGCTGCATCACAGCACTTTAGAACCAAGGAAAGCAGCTTGAATCGTGGGTACATGAGTGTTAAAAGTGCATTAAACTGTTATAATTCAAATGTACATTTGACTGCATAAACATCCGGTGTTCTGGACATATTCATGTCAGTATGGACAGGAAACTGTCCATTTCTTCCACATTTAATTCATGAAATGTACAAGAAGGTAAAAACAGCAGAGTCACTGCTGTTAGCAGGGTCTCAGACTCACAGGCACATATGCAGAGATCCAGGGTGATGCACATGGCTTTTCTACCCAGGAATAAGTCTTTGAAAGCTGGGGAAAAGTGGTGTGAATAGAGGGAGAGAGTAGCCAGAGAGAAGCGGGGTGTGAGACCCACAGAGCGCACACAGAGAGCTCCTTGCAGCATGTGGCTCTCCCACCCAGACTGTACCCAGGGAATAGGCTGCTTCACAGCACTTTATAACCCAGGAAAGCAGCTTGAATCATGGTTACATTACCCACAGACACCCATGCAGCACATGGCTTTTCTACCCAGGAATAAATGTTTGAAAGACGGCGAAAAGTGGTGTGAATAGAGGCAGAGTGGACCCAGAGAGCTCCATGCAGCACATGGCTTTTCTACCCAGGAATAAGGATTTCAAACATGGGGAAAAGGGGTGATAGTGATAGCAGAAATAGTGATTACAATGCAAAGAGAGTTTACCCAGATAACAGGCTGCTCCACAGCACTTTACAATCCAGGAAAAGTGATTGAATCCCGGGTACACATGTTTTAAATAGTCTGATACCTCCAGGGCGCATCACCGCATTTTACAAGCCAGGGAAGGTGCCTGAATCCTGGGTAAACATTGTTTACTTGTTTAAGTGTTTTTAAATGTGTGGAACAGTGTTTTGTCACTTTCAAAACTCTCCCGTCATTGACCGTAGAAATTGGGTCAATGTTGTATTCAATCTGACCGTTAATATTCCAGTGAGACGAAGTACGTACAATGACCGGAGTGATCCCATGTTAATTTTGTCCCAAAACCGGAGCATTCCCTCACCCTAACCAAGTCTTCACCATAAAATTAATGATTCCCCTTATGGGGACCTCCATTATGTCCCCATCAGAGGTCGCGTTAACCGAATATTTTCCGTCAATGACGGATTTTTTCTAACAATGACGGAAAAATCTGAAAGCAGTCGTCATTTTGACGGATTAGAACACAACTCGGAACAGCGCCAAAATGTCCACCAGCGGCCCACATTATATTACATCCTTAGAGGCCAGGTAGACTGAGGGCGATCTACTCTACTGTAGTCTGTAACTGTTATTTAGTCATTCACACCCCTGTCCAGTTGGTGGCGAGTGTGTGTATATTAAGTAGCTATTGTCTAGTCTTGTTTTTGACCTCGTTGATTACCTCGTTGTTTAACCGGCTTTAGCAATCGCAAAATGTCACGGCAGCTGATCGTCCGAAGCTTTTTTAATAAGCCCAGTAGTGATGGTGTGGAGAAAATGAGGTGAAAAAATAGGGATTGATGCGGTGGAGGATGAAGGACAAGCCAGTACGTTTAAGTGGCTGAGGAGGGAAGATGGCAAAATGTTCTGCGACATCTGTAGAAAAGCTAAGATGAGTAACGGATTTGTCCGAGGGTGCACGACGATGCAGAAATCAGCGTTCAGGCTACAGCAGCTCACTTGAATTGTTCTTGTAAATGTTTTGTTCATATTTTGATTGTAATTGTCTCATTTAAAACGATGGCATTGTTCATATTTGCCTGTTTAGGCACAATGGTCGCGGTGTTTTTAGCGGTCTCTGCCCCCCTCTGCTGTCAGTGCAGGAACAAAGAAATCATTCATGTGCGTGTTGACATGAAAAGTGACCACACGGTCAGTGTCTCTGTTCATCTTTTTTTTTCTCCATGCCCTTAAAAGTTCTGTATGAATCATAAAAAAAAAATGAATGAATGAACATTTGCTGCTCAGTACCCAAACATAAATATTAAATATGTCTCATCTCATGATTAAAACAGGAAAAATAAAATGACGGGTAAAAATGGATTATGACGGAAATGTTACGATCCTGTCCATCAAAATGACGGACAACGAAAAACTCTAACGCAACCACTGGTCCCCATAAGGGAAGCCAGTCCCCACACGTGACTGTGTAAACAAATGTAGGTCCCCACGAGGATAGTAATGCTAGGTCACACATACACACACACAATCATACCCAGGAAACTCCTGATATAAATCAAACAGTGTAACATTTTGTTACGTAACTAAATGATTAATGATTTAGTACTAGAGTCTGGAAAGCTCTCCCGACCTTTGACCTCTTATTAAACACGAACAGGAAGTGTTGCCAACGGTTTCATAGCGACGCCTGATACAAGCAATCCAACAGCCAGAGATATGAATGGAAATTAAAGAGGACCACCACCCTTTTAAACATATTTATGCATGTTTTTATTCAATCTTCAGAGCGACTACTGCAACACCTTTACATGTTATTGATTTGTCCAAAGAGGTTCACTTTACTGTATTTTATTTTATTTTGAAGAGTACACATACCGGGTGTGTTAAAAAACATCCTTTAGGATTTTTTTCATTCACTGTGTAAGATATAATTCCCTTTAATACGTTGCCTTTATGTCTAGTTTTTAATGATAATGCATTCAGAGATAATGCATTCAGTTCACTTATTGTCATTTGATATCTTGGTTATACGACTAATTAACGACAATTTGAGTTGAAATGGTGTAATCCGCTCAACTTCAGGAAATGATAATTATCATAAAACAAACCACTTAATCAAAGTTTTGCAACAAAACTTCATCCAAAATAATTAACATCAATAATCCTAAATCCCTCAATGTCCAACTTGGTCAATAAAAACATAAACAAAAATGTAATTCTGTTTGTAGCATATGCAATTATTTGGGTCATTCGAAAGCCTATGTGCTTTTGGGATTCTTGCTCTCACGAGATTATATTCTGCTGCAACGCTGCTGCTTCTCTGCCCCTCCACCACCCAAGCGTCCGCCTGTAGGTTATAGTGGATAGTTATCATCACTCCTCAATGTTCTATGTCCAAAATAACTGCCGGAAGTGATGAGGACTGAGCCTAGGCACCAAACTCTAACAACGTGCTGCTGTTACTACATTGTTCAAGAGAGTTGTCTGACTGAACTGTTATCATGGTTTCCACTGAGATACATCCATGTCATTTCACTCAGTAAGGAACCTTCTGATAGAAAAATAATTATAATCGCAAATTACCAAGGTCTGTTTCAATCTGACATGTATGCTCCTGTTCTTTCTTTAGTTCATTAGATGGTTAGTTGGCGCCATCTAGTGGACGGATAAAATAACATTTACTGACCTGTTATTCCTCTGAAACTCCCTGAGTTACACTGTACTAAAAATATGAATTTTGTAATTACTTCATGCAGGTCAGTGAGAGGAAAAAGAAAAATTCAAACACTTTGTACAACTGGACAGGATCAGTCTTGATGCTGATTCTAACTATCTACATTAGATAGTGTGTAATATTTCTCTCAGAGTGAAGGAAGAATTATTTAAGAAAGATGTTCATGTTGTCAGTATTTCTCAAGTAGAATGTGCAGCAGTTAGATTGTAATCTTAATTTCCCATCATCTATGAAAAGAATGAAGGAATTGTCAGAACAGGTCTAAAAAACTGATCAACATGACAGAGGGACTATTATTTTTCAACACCTAATGTAACATGCAGGCATTGAGTGTTCAGGGTTCAAATACTGCTATCTGTTACCCAAATGGCATTCCTCAATTGGTCTCAAAACAAAGGAGTGTCCTTACGTAGATTGAATACAGAACAAAATTGCTCAAAATGTTCGACTTAAATCACCAAGTCTCTCCTTTTAACTTCAGTCATAATTTAAGGATTTAAAAACACAGATGTTAATTTATCTCTACCACCATAAATCCCCTAAAACCATTTTTAGAATATGTGGGTGAAATAAAAAAAATGGTGGTATTGTAACAGAATAAAATGTAATATTTGTTACAGGTTTTTTAAAGTTTGTGATTAAACATCTGGGGATAAAAATAACTGGGCAGTTACCTAACCTATGCAAGTAGTATGGTTGCCTCAACATAACACATGTATGGATATTTCACATGAAAAGCTTTTAAAAATTAAGGTACACAGTTTTCAGACGGGCAAAGGAGTACATTTGCCATTTAAATCAAAATGTGTTTGCAAGCCAATGCGTGTTTGAAGAAGTGGAAAAAGAACATCACCCTAGCAGCCTGAGCTTCTTGAGACTCCAGGTTTGTGGCTACGCTGGTTTCATGTCCCTCCGATGTGTTTGTACCAGAGACTGTATATATAAAGGTTTGTACCTGCTGATCTGAAAGGTTTTGTGTCAGTCAGCACCATCTAGTGGAGAGCTAGTAGAACTTCATCACCTCCATCACCTCTCACCTTGACTGGTTCTTCTTGCCCTTGTTGGACCTGTTCTCACGTTACTCTGATGTGTTTTTATACTCTGAAGTTATGAGGGAGTGACGGCGTCCTCAGATCAGATGCAGACAGACACAGGACTGAAGAGGAAGAGATGAGCAGAGTTTCCTCCACACATGCAGGCGTCTAAATTGACCTGAAGGGAATTCAGAAGGTGAGAATATGATTTTTTGGTTTGTAAGTTTATTGGGTACATTATTATACATTTGGGGATAGTTACAACCGATAAGTTACTTGACCTAATTAAACTTAATCTGTAAATGTTTGATCATCAGGATCATCACTCTGATCACATCGTGCTGTATCACTGTTTATCTGGTCAGAACAAATGTGTCTTGCTGCTGATTCTATAAATCTATTCCAAAGTATCGTAGAGAATTAGTCTCAGAATTAAAGAAGAATGATTTTAGAAAGACTTCCTTGTAATGGCGACAGTACTTGGCAGAAGTTTGATTGTAATCTGAGTTCACATCTTTAGTGAAAAAATCAGGGAGTGTCTGATGCTGTCTAAAAACTCAACATGACCGACATGTGTGTTTGTTTTTTAATGTTTTAACTTTTAATATTGAAACAGAGCAGACGTGATGTGTGTAAAGGGCCTTCATGTCTGTAATGATACTGCAGTGGTGTCTCATGTTTGCTGGACTTTGTATTTAAAGCTGTTTGATGGAGCATTGACTTTGCTGATGGGATGTTTGTGATAGCATGAGATATGTACATGTAGGGGTCCGTCGTTCTGTTCTATTATCAGCGTCTGAAATGCAACGTGACTTCAAATGACGGCAGCACTGATCGAGGTTTTGTGTACCTGTCCAAGTCAGAAACAACAGACCAATCAGAATCCAGTACTTAGTAACAAGAACAGTGTTTTTCCTCTCATGCGGCACATAATGTAAAATATACCTGTTTGTTTCTTGAGTCACAGTCGGCTGAGTCAAAAGTAGATTTTTGATGTGGGTTTCCTTTGAAATTGAGTCCCATCGACATCAGTCCCAATCTGTATTGCCATTTGATGCGTTGCTCTTTGAGAATTTAACTGATCATTTGTATCAACAATATTTACATTTATTAACAACGTGCACCTCGGCCAAAACATAAATAAACTTCTCATTCTGTATTTAGTACTTTAAAAAAGTTTGAGATGTTTGAAGTTAATGTACCTGCAGGAGTTTTGCTGTTCTTAGTTTGTATCTTTATAGCTTGTTTGATTTATTGTACATTTTTTAGTAACTTTAGATAAAAGCGTTGGCTAAATGTAATATAATGTGTCCGATCAGGCACATATGCACGTGATCCACGCTGCTTCATCATGTGTTAGTGCTGAGCTTTATTTAATTAGAGGGTCCGTTAGCACCCCCTAGTGGAAAGCTGGTAGAACTACACCACCTCTCACTGACTGGGTTTCTGACTGATGAGGAAGAGTTTCCTCCTCATGTGAAGCCGTCTCAATTGACCTGAAGGGAATTCAGCAGGTGATAATATGATTGAGATGATTTTTTTATTTGAGATTATACATTTGGGGATAATTCCAACCAAGAAGTAACTTAAACTGAGAAAGTATTTTTGTTTCCTAAAACTCAGTTAATCAGGTGAGAATCCTACCAGAGGAATCTGTAGATGTTTGATCACCAGGATCACTTGTTCTGTATCACCGTTTAAATGGACAGGACTAACGTTTCCTGATGCTGATGCTATATATCTATTCTAAAGTATTGTGGAGAATGTCCCTCGGAGTTAAAGAAGAATGATTTTAGAAAGACTTCCTTGTAATGGTGCCAGCAGCGTTTGGCAGCAGTTTGATTGTAATCTGAGATATCATCAGCAGTGAAAAATGCAAGCAGTGTCTGATCCGGTCCAACAGCTCCGATCAACGTGACTGACATGTTTTAAAAAAGAAAAAGTTCAACATTGAAGAGTAACAGATGTGATATAACCTCTTTGTGGTCTCTTCACATTCACTGCGTGTTTAGGGCCTTCATGTCTTTACTGATACTGCAGTCAGAGACGCTCCAGTGGAGTCTCATGTTAGCTGGACTTTGTATTTGAAACTGTTTGATGGAGCATTGAGTTTTCTGATGGGATGTTTGTGATAGCGTGAGATATGTTAGTGGAGGGGTCTGTCTTCTGTTCTCAGCGTCTGAACTGCAGAATCGTAACTTAAAACCTGTTAAGCCCTGGAGCCATTTTTACCAAAACAAAACACAAGTCTCATAAGAAGTGTCTAAATGACCCCTGAGCGAAAAAATGCAAACTGACTTTGGCACAGAACTCAGGATAAAGATACCCTTATTACTTATCGTAACTGAACATACAAGATATCCGATTAACCTCTTAAGCCCTGAGCCTGTTTTTCAGGTTTCAGGCTCGAAAATGCTATGCCCAAAACAAATGACTATAACTTAACTTCTAAAAGGGTTATATGAATAATCTCTTTTATCAAAGCAAGGTTACATCTGTGAGTTGGATGTAGAAGTGTCAGAATTTATATAGATGTTTCTGTGTCAGAGTAAATTCAGATGGAACATAGTAAAAAAAGGTAAATTCTTACCTTCGCCTAAAAAAAACCCATTACTTATAGTGAAAACCACCCTTGAATGATGGGATGGTAGACTAAAAGCTTTAGGAATCCAAAGTATAACATATAGTAAGTACCCTGTATCAAGATTGAGACAAAACAAGTGAAATTTGACCTTTTTAGAGAGGTTTAGCAAAAGAAAGTCCAGGCGGACTGACCTCTGGGCACATTTTGGCACATTTGGATACCATCAGTGCCATTTGACCTTTTTCAGGTACCATACTGTAAAAATAATTTTATTATCACTATAGGTAATCATTCCATCCAAATACAAGTGTTTTTATAAAAAAAAATCATTATTTTTTTTATTTATGTAAATATGGTGTGTGTGTGTGTGTCCGTGTGTTTGCCACAGTCCTTACATGTTTATCACCCGACTAACACTTATAGGAAGGTTAACTTGCATAATAAAAATTAGGAAACATAGGATAAATGTGTCTCCAACATGAGCAGACTTATTTCAAAAACAACACGCACAAGTATAATAACACCACAAGCATTTTTTCAACACTCGCAAAAAAAATAAAAAATGTACGCAACCTGAATGTTTTTAGTCAGAGGTGTGCCACGCCTTGAAACAGTTCTTTTTGGAATTGAGGCACAGGGGGACCAGGCACTTAGTGCAGTAGATAGGTGTCTTCACCGTTTTGTTGCCAGCATCAGAGCACCTCCTGCAGTACCTCCTGAGCGCGGTGGCATCTTCCCCATAATACGTGGGAACGCATACGAGTGATGATGGGGGGGGAGTGGGTGTGGTGTTGCAGGGACTTCAACCCTCATGTCTGCAGCAAGCTGTTCCCTGAAGGACCTCTGGGTGTGTGGCTTCGTCCTACCGGGGTCATCCCTCATCTGTATGCTGATCTGATGCACGTCGTAGCTCAGATGAGGCAGATGTTGATGGCTTTGATCCAGAAGCCATTTGATACTCGTCTTCATCACTGTGAAAACAAATGTGGAAAAAACAAATCGATTACCTCACTGGCTTATTCTTTCAAAAATGTAACTCAAATCAGAAATAATTCCTCGTGTGTGAAAAAACAGTATACATACACACATATATATATATATATATATATATACACACACACATACATATACATATATATACATATATAATTAATCTATTGATAGGTGTTCACCAACAAGATCTTCCAATTGTTTCCGTTTCTCACAGCACAATGTCTGTAGAACTACAAAAGAGCATCCATTTGGCGTGTGTGAAATAACAGTATACACACTATATATATATATATATAGACAGGGTTGATATATACACAATACAGCTTTATTTATATACTGCCGTGTTATAGTCACGAAATACAAATAATCTATTTATAGTGTTCACAAACACCATTGATTTAGTTTCTCACGGAAGATAACGCTACAACAACAAAGCGGCGTCCATTTTGTATTTTGCGAGTGTGGAATTACTATAGTATAGATTACACCCAATAACACAACTAATAGATACAAACGGAGAGAGTACATACCTTTCCTGAAGTTCATAATCAGGGTCTGATTGTGGCCGAAGTAGATCCTCATCTTCTGACGGAGAGTCAGCGAACACCATTTCAACGGCGTCTTCAAGCTTATACAGCCTCTTTCTGGATGCCATTATTTGCTCGAATAAGTCCTAAAAGCAAATAAATCCTTAACCTTCTAATATGATGTTCTGTTGCCTGCTGTTGTCTCTGTTCGCTGTGTTGTCGCTTCGCTGTGTTCGCTGTGTTGTCGCTTCGCTGTGTTCGCTGTGTTCGCTGTGTTCGCTGGCTGTGTTCGCTGTGTTGTCGCTTCGCTGTGTTCGCTGTGTTGTCGCTTCGCTGTGTTCGTTGTGTTGTCGCTTCGCTGTGTTCGCTGTGTTCGCTGTGTTCGCTGGCTGTGTTCGCTGTGTTGTCGCTTCGCTGTGTTCGCTGTGTTGTCGCTCCGCTGTGTTCGTTGTGTTGTCGCTCCGCTGTGTTCGCTGTGTTGTCGCTTCGCTGTGTTCGCTGTGTTCGCTGGCTGTGTTCGCTGTGTTGTCGCTTCGCTGTGTTCGCTGTGTTGTCGCTCCGCTGTGTTCGTTGCTGCTGTGCTGGAGCGGTTGTGCGTAAAGCAGCCGCTGCTGGCATTATTCATACTACGCAGGATCCTATCTCTGGAACCCATTGGTCGATTTGGGTGATTGACACCTTTTTTGAAACTTTAGAGCCAATAGAATCGAGGGGGAGTTAGTAAATCCCGCTTTACACTTACGTCAAGGAGAGAGGGACTTGCGTAAACAGCACGTGAGACAGCAGTAGCCCCGGACTGCAACACTTTATACCTACTCTGCGGCCATGAATGTAATGATGGATTATCAGCAACAATTCTAAAGTGACTAAGAGACGTTGGATTAACCTTGAGCAGCGTTTTTATTCCCTTGAACACGACTTTTGATCACAAAACAGCAACGGTAAGACATAAGTATTATTCTGGTTTAGAACACTGTTGTTGTTTTCTTGCTCTGTTCTGGCTGCTAGCTCAGTGAGTTTGTGTCCTACAGTGATGATACTTATATCAAAATAATCTGTGGAGTATCATCTTTCAGCTGATATGTAGTTTGTGCAGAACATATTAAGTTTTAAAGATCGTTTTTGCTAGTTAGCACCGGAAGTAGCATCAGCCTGTTTTCACTAAGGGCTAATGCTAACGCTTCTTGTGAGACTTGTGTTTTGTTTCGGTAAAAATGGCTCATATCGTTAGGTTGCTGAGTTTTTTCCCGTTATTTGAGTATAAGATATTCATAGGTTTTTAAATATTAAGAAGCCCCCAGACGCTGTCTCCTGCAGTGACGCATTTTTCCCCTCCACAGATTATATAGGTATAGTATCATCACTGAGCGATCCGAACTCGCGACAGGGGAAGCAAACTCAGACATCACAACACGTAGCATTACGGAGCTTTTACGGAGCTTTTACGGGAGATCGTCTCACCGTAGCTGTCAATCTGATCAAAAGACGTGTTCAATGGCATTAAAACGAGAAAAAACGCGGCTGAATCGGTTGATCCATAGGTTGATAATGTGTCTGTCGCTTTGAAAAAATTATTTATAATCCATAATTCCACTGTTATGTAAAAATTGGAGAAAAAAGTTAGCTGCTAATGGTAGCCACCAGAGTGTATGCAGCTTCCGGTTTTGGCCACGCGTCACTCTCACTCCTTATTTGTTCATGTGTTTGTGTGTGTAGAACTTCCCCTTCGATTCCATTGGCTCTGGCGGTTATAAAGAGATTTCAATCATCAAAATCGACCAAGGGGGGCCAGAGATATGGAAAATCCACCCAAATGACCCCAGAAGTGGGGTTGTTTTGCTAAACCTCTCTAAAAAGGTCAAATATCACTTGTTTTGCATCAATCTTGCTACAGAGTACTTATTATATGTTGTACTTTGGATTCCTAAAGCTTTTAGTCTACTATCCCATCATTCAAGGTTAGTTTTCACTATAAGTACAAAATTATTTTTGGACGGACACTATCATTTACAGTTTTTTACTATGTTCAATCTGAATGTTCTTTAAAATAGGTTTATCATTA
Organism: Pogonophryne albipinna; assembly: GCA_028583405.1. NCBI lineage: Eukaryota > Metazoa > Chordata > Actinopteri > Perciformes > Artedidraconidae > Pogonophryne > Pogonophryne albipinna. Next base: position 704,153 of record JAPTMU010000079.1, read on the forward strand.
CTTTGAGAACAAAGATTATTAATGTAACCCTTTTAGAAGGAAAGATATGGTCATTTGTTCAGGGAATGTCATTTTCGAGCCTGAGACCTGAAAAACAGGCTCAGGGTTGAACAGGTTAAGAAAATCTCTTGCGCCGATCTGGCCGCAGCACATGACGGTTTTGTGTGCCCTCCCATGAAAATCATATGCCCTCTCTGTAGATTTGTTCTGGCGCCGGGTCTGCCCACCAATCAGAATCCAGTATTTAACTTGGCCATTCGGTATGAGCAGAACGTACTTGATAACTTGCTGTTCTCACTGCAATGTGTGTGCAACACAACTATTTGGCCAAGACGCTGGCAGTCGGCTCTGTTGTTGTTTCTGATGTTGGTTTCCAGGGGAATTCCACGGTGATCAGTCCTGTTGTTTATTATCATTTGATGTCTTGGGTTTTTTACCGTTTAAGTGATAATGTTTCAGCGTGAATATCAGAAGATGTAGGTCACACATCGTTGTAGAACAATGCGTGTAATCAAAAACATTTTAGATTTTTTTTTTGTTTTAGTAAAACTTTATCCAAAAATAATTTGTTCATAAATAAATACTTAAACTTGCAATGTCCAACTTGGCCAATCAAAATAACAACAACATTTTTTGCATTTTTGTTTTTATTACTCAAAATGGTTTATCTTGTTTGAAGCTTATGTACTTGTAAGGCCTAAAAGACATTAACAAAGCCTTTTGCTAACTTTAACCATCCTCTTGTTGCCCTCTCTACTTAATGTTTTAAATGTTTTTATTCAGATTGTTTTACTCTGTAGCACTTTGAGTTTTGTTTATTAAAATGAAAAGTGTGATTATAAATAACTTTGATTAATGGTGTTATTGGTGTAGGATCCATAGTTACAATTTTCCTGACTTTAACCTGGAAGAAATCCTAATAAAAGAACAGATCTGTGTCTTCAGGCGTCCGCAGAGAGGACGGAGATCAGTCAATACTGTGCGTCTGTGGGAAACTCTTCACCACAGCTACACTAGGATGCTAATGAGATCACGTCAACTGTCAAGAGTGAACATTTGTAAATTAGTGCTGAGCTTTATTTCATTGGATGATCAGTTAGCACCATCTAGTGGAGAGCTAGTAGAACTACACCATATCTCAAATTGACTGGTCTCTTGTGCTTGTTGGACAGGTTTCTTGTGACTCATGTGTATTTACACTCTGAAGTTATGAGGGTGTGACAGCGTCCTCAGATCAGATGCAGACAGATACAGGATCGATGAGCAGAGATACATGAAGCATGAAGGTGTTTCAATTGACCTGAAAGACATTCAGAAGGTGAGAATATGATTTAAATGCTTTTTGGAAATTGGATAATTGGACAATTCCAACAAAGAAGTAACCTAACCTGAACACATTTTTTTGTTTCCTAAAACTCAGTTCATCAGGTGAGAATCCTACCAGAGGAATCTGTAAATGTTTGATCATCAGGATCACTTTGTCTGTATCACCGTTTAAATGTTTCTTGCTGCTAAATATCTCTTCTAAAGTATTGTGAAGAATGTTTTTCAAGAAAGACTTCCTTGTAAAGGTGACAGTTTTTGGCAGCAGTTTGATTGTAATCTGAGTAAGCATCCTTAGTGCTGGGAGGAAATGTAAGAACCGGACTGACGGCTCGGATCAACGGGACTGAGGTGTTTTCATTTCTTTATCTTTGAAGCGTACACACACCAGGCAGGTTATAAAACATGCTTTGTGGTCTCTCCACAGTCACTGAGTGTAGAGGGCCTTTATGTCTTTAATGATACTGCAGTCAGAGACGCTCCAGTGGAGTCTCATGTCAGCTGGACTTTGTATCTGAAATCCTCTCCTATCCAAGTCAGTTCATTGTGGGTGTTCTTTAACACATTGTGACAACCTAACACCTATATGTTCAACATACTGTTGTTCTGGGTGAATGTGGGGGCTGTGCAGCACGTGTTGGGGTCCCTGCATCCTGTCTAGGACTCCAGAATACCAGGATGTTCAACTGCAGCTGGTTGCATGTTGTAGTTTGTAAACCAGCATGCTTTTCTGGCTATTCTGACCCACAATCCTTTGAAGTGGATACAAAGTGGGTCCCGATGTAATGCCTATTGCATGCAAGAGAACACACTTTGTAACTGCAGTGGCAGAACTTATGAAGAGGAATAACAAAGGTATGTCTTTTCCTAACCCTAACCTCCACAGCAGATATGCCGCTCATCCATTGACTTCTCTCATTCTTGATATTGCTGATGAACACACTTCATTGTAAATCTCCATAGATAAATACATTGTGTTTGATTTAGTATGAGCTCACACAGACTCCCTTCTTGTTCATTCCCAGATCCAGTGTGTGACAGAGAGGAAGGAGCAGTAATGAGCATGTTGTTGTGTTTGTGTTTAGGTTCGACACCACAACAGATCCTCCAGGAATCTACAGAGGACGTTTGAGCCTGCCAACCTGCAAGATGGAAACCACTGATCCAAAGTTATTATTCATCTTATCAGTATTAACATATTCAAAAGTCAGCATCATTTTCAGCAGAGTGTCAGTGCATCTTTGCATTTATCATGTTTTTGATTCTATCAGGATCCCCCATGAGGGAACAGACCCTCCTGGACCTGGACCCAGCTGTGTGTCCATGAAGAGTGACCGGTCTATGCCTCACCCTATAATGTTTGGAGATGGAGAGCATGATGATAGTCCAAGGTAAGAAGAATTAAAATGCTTGAAATTCAAAATAATTATCAACAAAGTTGTATCTTCTGAACATTCATCAGTGATTGTGATTCTATCAGGATCCCCCATGAGAGACCAGACTCTCCTGGACCCAGCTGTGTGTCCATGAAGAGTGACCGGTCTATGCCTCGACCTATAATGTTTGGAGATGGAGAGCATAGCGATGGACCAAGGTATGAATTCAAGTTATTTTTGTTGTTCGATTCAAATGTTTTAGAATTTCTACCTCATTCTCAGCTGCATTTTATTTGCTGCACATTGTAAAGGAGTTCTTGAAGCAAATAACTGAACCACAAGGAGAACACAGCAGAGCTTCAAACTGATGTCAGACACTGAAGATTTAGCACTTCCGACAGTCTGACACAATCAGCACATTCAAAGCTGTCCTGTTCGGATCAGCCTACTCACTTTAGTCCGGTTTGTTTATCAAAGCTACTTCCTGTCCCCGTCTGCTTTTCATTGATGTCTCTTTTTCTGTCTGCCCAGCCTGAATTTTATATGTTGCTGTTTTATCTTATTGAGTGTTTCTTTAATGCATTGTTAGGTGTTCTTTGGTGTCTTGAAAGGCTCCTCCAAATATAAAAATGTATCATTATTTATTAGTCAGATGTTTACTCTCTGACTCATGGCATATATTGAGTCCTATCAGTATCTGAAGGAGAGAATGTTTACAACCTTTCTTTATGCATATTAAGAAGTAAGAAAGGGGTCATCTCTTAACACAGCTGATGGATTTTAGCTGAGGTTGAAGCGAGGTTTCTTTTTCAGAAACAAGTCCTGAGGGTTAGACTAGGCTTCTTTTTCAGAAACAAGTCCTGAGGGTTAGACTAGGTTTCTTTTTCAGAAACAAGTCCTGAGGGTTAGAATAGGCTTCTTTTTCAGAAACAAGTCCTGAGGGTTAGACTAGGTTTCTTTTTCAGAAACAAGTCCTGAGGGTTAGACTAGGCTTCTTTTTCAGAAACAAGTCCTGAGGGTTAGACTAGGCTTCTTTTTCAGAAACAAGTCCTGAGGGTTAGACTAGGCTTCTTTTTCAGAAACAAGTCCTGAGGGTTAGACTAGGCTTCTTTTTCAGAAACAAGTCCTGAGGGTTAGACTAGGCTTCTTTTTCAGAAACAAGTCCTGAGGGTTAGACTAGGCTTCTTTTTCAGAAACAAGTCCTGAGGGTTAGACTAGGCTTCTTTTTCAGAAACAAGTCCTGAGGGTTAGACTAGGCTTCTTTTTCAGAAACAAGTCCTGAGGGTTAGACTAGGCTTCTTTTTCAGAAACAAGTCCTGAGGGTTAGAATAGGCTTCTTTTTCAGAAACAAGTCCTGAGGGTTAGACTAGGCTTCTTTTTCAGAAACAAGTCCTGAGGGTTAGACTAGGCTTCTTTTTCAGAAACAAGTCCTGAGGGTTAGACTAGGCTTCTTTTTCAGAAACAAGTCCTGTTTCTCGCTTGAGGCAAAGGAAAAGTCTCTGTGACCTTTTGACCTGTGCTGGACTATGGTCATTTGTTGTATATGACTGCACCTGCCCATTATCTGATCAAGTTAGATGCCGCCTATCACAGTGCACTGAGATTTGTTACTATTTGTAAAGCACTTGCTCATCACTGTACCCTGTATGCCAAGGCAGGTCTGCCTTCACTTACTGTACGGAGGCTCAGAATCACTTGTTCTGTATCACCGTTTAAATGGACGGGACTAATATTTCCTGATGCTGATTCTTTATATCTATTCTAAAGCATTGTGGAGAATGTCCCTCGGACTTAAATAAGAAAGATTTTAGAAAGACTTCCTTGTAATGATGCCAGCAGCTTTTGGCAGCAGTTTGATTGTAATCTGAGATATCATCAGCAGTGAAAAATGCAGGCAGTCTCTGATCCGGTCCAACAGCTCCGATCAACGTGACTGACAATACTTTAGAATAGATACTTAGCATGAAGACACATTTGTTCTGTTCAGTTAAACGGTGATACAGCACAATGTGATCAGAGTCCTGATGATCAAACATCTACAGATTCCTCTGGTAAGTCTTTCTTGAAAAACATTCTCCACAATACTTTAGAATAGATATTTATGTTGATTGGCCAAGTTGGAAATTGTAATTTTAAGTATTTATTTATGAACAAATTATTTTTGGATGAAGTTTTAGTGAACCTTTTTGATCAAACGCATTGTTCTACAACGATTTGTGACTTACATCTTCTGATAATCACGCTGAAACATTATCACTTAAATGGTCAAAAACACAAGACATCACATGACAATAAACAACAGGACTGATCACCGTGGAATTCCCCTGGAAACCAACATCAGAAACAACAACAGAGCCGACTGAGCAGCCTGCAGCGTCTTGGCCAAATAGTTGTGTCGCACTCTCATTGCAGTGAGAACAGAAAGTTATCAAGTACGTTCTGCTCATACCGTAAGATGATAGAACTGGCCTTTTTGAATGGCCTCGTTAAATACTGGATTCTGATTGGTGGGTCTGTTATTTCTGTTTAGTAGTTAGTTGCTAAAGATGCTCTGATCAAGGGACCCTGTGCTGTCATATCGATCCGGTCAGTTTAACTTAGTTTAAAGACATTTGAACTGTCAGAAAACACCATGGAATACTTTGAGAATATGATATTTTAAAGTAAATAAACAGAGAGGAAGAACACTAGTGTTTAAAGGGAATGGGCTCTGGCTGTATTTAGAGACTGGTTGATGGGAAATACAATTTCAACAGACCTGGACAGGTACTGAAAACCTGGATCAGTGCTGCTGTCATTTTAAGTTACGATGCTGCAGTTCAGACGCTGAGAACAGAAGACAGAGCCCTCCACTAACATATCTCACGCTATCACAAACATCCCATCAGAAAACTCAACGCTCCATCAAACAGTTTCAAATACAAAGTCCAGCTAACATGAGACTCCACTGGAGCGTCTCTGACTGCAGTATCAGTAAAGACATGAAGACCCTAAACACTCAGTGAATGTGAAGAGACCACAAAGGTGTTATACCACATCTGTTATGTTTACTCTTCTATGTTGAACTTTTTTTTTTTACATGCAGTCAGAGACGCTCCAGTGGAGTCTCATGTCAGCTGGACTTTGTATCTGAAATCCTCTCCTATCCAAGTCAGTTCATTGTGGGTGTACTTTAACACATTGTGACAACCTAACGCCTATATGCTCAACATACTGTTGTTCTGGGTGAATGTGGGGGCTGTGCAGCACGGGTTGGGGTCCCTGCATCCTGTCTAGGACTCCAGAATACCATGATGTTCAACTGCAGCTGGTTGCATTTTGTAGTTTGTAAACCAGCATGCTTTCCTGGCTATTCTGACCCACAATCCTTTGCAGTGGATAAAAAAGAGGGTAAAGGTGCAATGCTATGAAGAAGTTGTATGTCCCTATTGCAAGAGAACACACTTTGTAACTGCAGTGCCAGAATTTATGAAGAGGAAAAACAAAGGTAAGTCTTTTCCTAACCCTAACCTCCACAGCAGATATCCCGCTCGTCCATTGACTTCTCTCATTCTTGATATTGCTGATGAACACACTTCATTGTAAATCTCCATAGATAAATACATTGTGTTTGATTTAGTATGAGCTCACACAGACTCCCTTCTTGTTCATTCCCAGATCCAGTGTGTGACAGAGAGGAAGGAGCAGTAAAGAGCATGTTGTTGTGTTTGTGTTTAGGTTCGACACCACAACAGATCCTCCAGGAATCTACAGAGGACGTTTGAGCCTGCCAACCTGCAAGATGGAAACCACTGATCCAAAGTTATTATTCATCTTATCAGTATTAACATATTCAAAAGTCAGCATCATTTTCAGCAGAGTGTCAGTGCATCTTTGCATTTATCATGTTTTTGATTCTATCAGGATCCCCCATGAGGGAACAGACCCTCCTGGACCTGGACCCAGCTGTGTGTCCATGAAGAGTGACCGGTCTATGCCTCACCCTATAATGTTTGGAGATGGAGAGCATGATGATAGTCCAAGGTAAGAAGAATTAAAATGCTTGAAATTCAAAATAATTATCAACAAAGTTTTATCTTCTGAACATTCATCAGTGATTGTGATTCTATCAGGATCCCCCATGAGAGACCAGACTCTCCTGGACCCAGCTGTGTGTCCATGAAGAGTGACCGGTCTATGCCTCGACCTATAATGTTTGGAGATGGAGAGCATAGCGATGGACCAAGGTATGAATTCAAGTTATTTTTGTTGTTCGATTCAAATGTTTTAGAATTTCTACCTCATTCTCAGCTGCATTTTATTTGCTGCACATTGTAAAGGAGTTCTTGAAGCAAATAACTGAACCACAAGGAGAACACAGCAGAGCTTCAAACTGATGTCAGACACTGAAGATTTAGCACTTCCGACAGTCTGACACAATCAGCACATTCAAAGCTGTCCTGTTCGGATCAGCCTACTCACTTTAGTCCGGTTTGTTTATCAAAGCTACTTCCTGTCCCCGTCTGCTTTTCATTGATGTCTCTTTTTCTGTCTGCCCAGCCTGAATTTTATATGTTGCTGTTTTATCTTATTGAGTGTTTCTTTAATGCATTGTTAGGTGTTCTTTGGTGTCTTGAAAGGCTCCTCCAAATATAAAAATGTATCATTATTTATTAGTCAGATGTTTACTCTCTGACTCATGGCATATATTGAGTCCTATCAGTATCTGAAGGAGAGAATGTTTACAACCTTTCTTTATGCATATTAAGAAGTAAGAAAGGGGTCATCTCTTAACACAGCTGATGAATTTTAGCTGAGGTTGAAGCGAGGTTTCTTTTTCAGAAACAAGTCCTGAGGGTTAGACTAGGCTTCTTTTTCAGAAACAAGTCCTGAGGGTTAGACTAGGTTTCTTTTTCAGAAACAAGTCCTGAGGGTTAGAATAGGCTTCTTTTTCAGAAACAAGTCCTGAGGGTTAGAATAGGCTTCTTTTTCAGAAACAAGTCCTGAGGGTTAGACTAGGCTTCTTTTTCAGAAACAAGTCCTGAGGGTTAGACTAGGCTTCTTTTTCAGAAACAAGTCCTGAGGGTTAGACTAGGCTTCTTTTTCAGAAACAAGTCCTGAGGGTTAGAATAGGCTTCTTTTTCAGAAACAAGTCCTGAGGGTTAGAATAGGCTTCTTTTTCAGAAACAAGTCCTGAGGGTTAGACTAGGCTTCTTTTTCAGAAACAAGTCCTGAGGGTTAGACTAGGCTTCTTTTTCAGAAACAAGTCCTGAGGGTTAGACTAGGCTTCTTTTTCAGAAACAAGTCCTGTTTCTCGCTTGAGGCAAAGGAAAAGTCTCTGTGACCTTTTGACCTGTGCTGGACTATGGTCATTTGTTGTATATGACTGCACCTGCCCATTATCTGATCAAGTTAGATGCCGCCTATCACAGTGCACTGAGATTTGTTACTATTTGTAAAGCACTTGCTCATCACTGTACCCTGTATGCCAAGGCAGGTCTGCCTTCACTTACTGTACGGAGGCTCAGAATCACTTGTTCTGTATCACCGTTTAAATGGACGGGACTAATATTTCCTGATGCTGATTCTTTATATCTATTCTAAAGCATTGTGGAGAATGTCCCTCGGACTTAAATAAGAAAGATTTTAGAAAGACTTCCTTGTAATGATGCCAGCAGCTTTTGGCAGCAGTTTGATTGTAATCTGAGATATCATCAGCAGTGAAAAATGCAGGCAGTCTCTGATCCGGTCCAACAGCTCCGATCAACGTGACTGACAATACTTTAGAATAGATATTTAGCATGAAGACACATTTGTTCTGTTCAGTTAAACGGTGATACAGCACAATGTGATCAGAGTCCTGATGATCAAACATCTACAGATTCCTCTGGTAAGTCTTTCTTGAAAAACATTCTCCACAATACTTTAGAATAGATATTTATGTTGATTGGCCATGTTGGAAATTGTAATTTTAAGTATTTATTTATGAACAAATTATTTTTGGATGAAGTTTTAGTGAACCTTTTTGATCAAACGCATTGTTCTACAACGATTTGTGACTTACATCTTCTGATAATCACGCTGAAACATTATCACTTAAATGGTCAAAAACACAAGACATCAAATGATAATAAACAACAGGACTGATCACCGTGGAATTCCCCTGGAAACCAACATCAGAAACAACAACAGAGCAGACTGCAGCGTCTTGGCCAAATAGTTGTGTCGCACTCTCATTGCAGTGACAACAGCAAGTTATCAAGTACGTTCTGCTCATACCGTCAGATGATAGAACTGGCCTTTTTGAATGGCCACGTTAAATACTGGATTCTGATTGGTGGGTCTGTTATTTCTGTTTAGTAGTTAGTTGCTAAAGATGCTCTGATCGAGGGACCCTGTGCTGTCATATCGATCCGGTCAGTTTAACTTAGTTTAAAGACATTTGAACTGTCAGAAAACACCATGGAATACTTTGAGAATATGATATTTTAAAGTAAATAAACAGAGAGGAAGAACACTAGTGTTTAAAGGGAATGGGCTCTGGCTGTATTTAGAGACTGGTTGATGGGAAATACAATTTAAACAGACCTGGACAGGTACTGAAAACCTGGATCAGTGCTGCTGTCATTTTAAGTTACGATGCTGCAGTTCAGACGCTGAGAACAGAAGACAGAGCCCTCCACTAACATATCTCACGCTATCACAAACATCCCATCAGAAAACTCAACGCTCCATCAAACAGTTTCAAATACAAAGTCCAGCTAACATGAGACTCCACTGGAGCGTCTCTGACTGCAGTATCAGTAAAGACATGAAGACCCTAAACACAGTGAATGTGAAGAGACCACAAAGGTGTTATACCACATCTGTTATGTTTACTCTTCTATGTTGAACTTTTTTGTTTACATGCAGTCAGAGACGCTCCAGTGGAGTCTCATGTCAGCTGGACTTTGTATCTGAAATCCTCTCCTATCCAAGTCAGTTCATTGTGGGTGTTCTTTAACACATTGTGACAACCTAACACCTATATGCTCAACATATTGTTTTCTGGGTGAATGTGGGGGCTGTGCAGCACGGGTTGGGGTCCCTGCATCCTGTCTAGGACTCCAGAATACCAGGATGTTCAACTGCAGCTGGTTGCATTTTGTAGTTTGTAAACCAGCATGCTTTCCTGGCTATTCTGACCCACAATCCTTTGCATTGGATAAAAAGTGGGTAGTATGTTCCAATGTAATGCCTATTGCATGCAAGAGAACACACCTTGTAAATGCAGTGGCAGAATTTATGAAGAGGAAAAAGAAAAAGTATATCATTTCCTAACCCTAACCCCCCTTTAAAACCATCATGGCGTACCGTCGGAAATAAAAATCGGAAAATATCTTGGTACGTACAGTCCCTTAATAAGAAGATCACCAAACCTTCAAACCTGGACACTCACTTTACGCACCTTAAATTCCTCGCCGGCATGGTCCCGGGCCAGGGTGCTCCGATCTGGCGTTTGTTTACCCTTCTATCAACAAACCTTGTATATGCTGTTACCTGCAAACACTGTACAAAGTGTGAAACGGGAGCAACGTTAAAACAAAGACTATATCAACACTTGTACCAGATCAAGAAAATGAATACCAATAAATTACTTTACACTCACTTTATCCAACACACCATCTCCAATCTGTTAATCTCGGGCCTCGAGTCAAACCCCTCTTGGTCATTTGGCCAAAGGAGAGCAGCAGAGAGAAGGTGGATCTGGAGACTCTCCTCCAGGTCACCTGGGGGTTTTAACAATGTTTAGTCACCGATCACCTCCTGAAAGAAAGACCTAGGAGTACTGTATTAAACACCTCATTTAAAATATAAAACTGCCCCTAACCCCATCCCTCCTGAATGTAACTCTTTTATAAACCATTCTTATTTTTCCAAACCTTAAACCCCTTTATTGGACCCTTACCTTCTTTCCTATTCATAAACTATTCTCTTTCCTCATAGGCAAGGGCAAGGCAAGGCAAGTTTATTTATATAGCACCTTTCAGCACCAGGCAATTCAAGGTGCTTTACAAAAATGAAAGACATTCAGAAAATGGCATTAATACCTTAACCTTCACTCTTCCCTCCCTTCAATCTAACCCTTCCCCCCCCCCCCACCCTAACCATAACCATTTCCTAACCCTAACCTAATTCTAACCTTTTTCCCTTCTCAACCTAACCTCAAAACCTCTCCTCCCCCTGAGTATTAATGTTATTGTTAACCCTTTTCCTTTTTTCTTTTTCCTCCTCCTTACTTCCCCTTACTCCCCTATACTTCTTAAACCTCAAAACCCCTTTAACCTTACTCCTACCCTCTCTCCTAACTAGAAACTATTCCCTTCCCTCATATCTAAACCTTCACCCTTCCCTTCCCTCAAGCTAACCCTTCCCCTTCCCCCCACCCTAACCATAACCACTCCCCAGCTTCTTACCTAATCCCAACCTTTTTTCCTTCCCAACCTAACTTCAGAAACTCTCCTACCCCTTAGTAGTAATTTCAACCCCTTTTCTTTCTCCTCCTTCCTAACCCGTGGTCAGAGTCCTGCATCGGGTGACCCGCAAAAAAAGTGATTCGCGGGTGGTATTTTTTCAAACGCTTTTTTCCGGGTTCGGTTCTGGGTAAAACAAAGATGATGCGGGTCGGGTCGCGTGTGTTGCATAATAAATATATTAAAATAATAATAATTTAGTTTAATGTTTAAATCCTCAGACCTCTCCCCCGCGGGACCGCGCATAATCATAACCTCTGCAGCGCATCAATCTGCTGCTGAGCGCGCCACATTCAAAATGGCTGAGGTGAAGCTCTCGGAGAATACAGCATTTTCAATAACACATTTTCAAGAGCGAAATCCAACGTCTGGGAGGCTTTTGGTTCCTAGATGGAGAAAATAACCAACATCCCACGCTTTTTGAGACAAAATTTGCAACTGTGTGTTAATAATTGCACGTTTTCACTGCTCAATGGTGTCTTCACAGGTCTCACTAAAGAATCTATTAGAAAGCTGCAGCTGATTCAGAACGCCGCTGCTCGAGTCCTCACTAACACTAAGAAAGTGGATCACTCCTGTTCTGAAGTCTTTACACTGGCTTCCTGTGTGTCAAAGAATAGATTTCAAAATACTGCTGCTGGTTTATAAAGCACTGAATGGTTTAGGCCCAAAATACATTTCTGACCTCCTGCTAAATCATGAACCATCCAGATCTCTCAGGTCTTCAGGGACTGGTCAGCTTTCTGTCCCCAGAGTCAGAACTAAACATGGAGAAGCAGCGTTCAGTTATTATGCTCCAAATATCTGGAACAAACTCCCAGAAACCTGCAGGTCCGCTGCAACTCTGACTACTTTTAAATCCAGACTGAAGACTTTTCTTTTTGTCGCTGCTTTTAATTGAACTATTCACATCAGGATCTTGTGCCGACGGGTCGGGTCGGGTTGCGGAACTAATTGGCAATATGTGCGGGTAGCGGGGCGGGTTCGGTATTGCACGTCGCGGCTGCGGGCGGGAGCGGGTCTTGAAAATCAGACCCGTGCAGGACTCTGCCCTTGGTATCAATTTCAGCCCTTTTCCTTTCTCCTCCTGCCTACTCCCCCTTATTCCCTTAAACTCCTTAAACCTCAAATCCCATTCACCTTACTCCTATCTTCTTTCCTAACTATAGGCTATTCCCTTCCCTCATATCTAAACATTCACTCTTCCCTCCCTTCAGGCAATCCTTCCCTCCCCTCCATCCTAATCCTAACCATTCCCTACCTAATCCTAATCTTCCTTTCTCCTTCCCGAACCTAAACCCCCAAACCTCCCCCCCCTAAAAAACCTCTCCTACCCTTCACTATTATTGTTGCCCCTTCTAATTAGTTCTCTAGGTTAAAATAAAACCTTATAATATTAGCAGTATTGGTTTTATTCTATTAAACTAACCAGATATGAAAGATGTGCCCGTGCCTCACACCTGTCACCACAAGATGGTGACAAGTGACCTCTAATTTCTTACCTAACCTCCACAGCAGATATGCCGCTCGTCCATTGACTTCTCTCATTCTTGATATTGCTGATGAACACACTTCATTGTAAATCTCCA
>JAPTMU010000583.1:0-43995 GCA_028583405.1 Pogonophryne albipinna
AACCGACAGGAGAAAGGGTTATACACACCTATATAGCACACCTATTGGATGGGAAATTGCCTTGGGGGGATAAGGTGTGGTCTCTGTTCCCAACTGAAGTTATGGAACTTTATTATTTGTGAGTTTAACAAAGTATGACAAATGGCATCAGTAACAGATGTGATATGAATTTCTATAAAGTTGTCTCACATTCTTGGTCATATTTTATATACAACATGTCCAGTAAGTATAAAGTGTTTCCCAATACTGTGTATTCAACCACTATGGAATATGTATGTGGGCAGACAAAACTGAGTTGTTCTGTGTGTGAAGTAACCTCAAGTCACTCCGCAGGCACATTTTGATGCAGACCAGTTTGTCAAGACAAAAAAGGGCAAGACTAGGCTGAGAGCAGAGGCTATACCCACCATCTTCGTGCATCGCCCTGTTGTCAAAAAGAGAAGGGCCCCTGCACCACTACAAAGCCCATAGCTCATGATCACAGCGATAGTGTGAAAGGTGACACAGGTATAATAAGTATGAACTCTTAGTAACAAAAGTAATATTTCTTATTTTTAAGTGGTATAATATTTTAAATGTTCGAACATTTACAGTGCCATGTCTTCTACTTACATTAGTCTCAAAGATTGAGGGAAGAAGGGAAGGGATCACTGCCCTCCACCTGCCAGCACCCAGCCAGAGGAGCGCAAACAACAAAAACAAGCAAGGTGTCCCGTCATGTACCTGGAAGTTTGGGTTGGCAAAATGGAGTAAGAGAGGGACTTGAAAAACCTTGGTGGCTCTCTACTCATGTTGTTACAGTTGTCTTGGTTACAGCTCTCAAGTTTTTTTTTGTGCCATTTCCACATCTTTAGAAAATATGAAAAAATTGAAGTGAAATCAACCTCTTCTCTGGAGAACAAACTTCGATTTCCCTGTCTTGTGAGTTTGTAGTCTTGCAGTCTTGCTCCTCCACCTGTAACATCACTGCCCCTCCACCTGCCATACAGTAGGTTACTAACAAGATTACTTATATAATACAGTGATAGAATACATGTTTAGTATGCTTACTTATATAAAACAGTAGTATTAAAATTGCCTTGTGTTTTCACTCTCACTTAAGTCCCTCTCCCTTTGCCATCAATCCAAAATCAGCTGAGCTGCAACATTATACAGACAGGTAATAATCTAATATTTAACTCCCTCCACCCCCGCATACAATCCCGTTTAGAAGCCCCTCTTCTCTAATTCAACAATGTTGGACGAAATGACATTAAGAGAACGGAATTTACAATTAAAAGGCTGTTCAACGTGTGTTGCTAACTTGATTCGGTATCCTAGCTTGATCTGTTATCTGTAAACGTTCCCTAAATCTACTAATTTAGGGATAATCCACTGACATCCTTTAATACACATGTTAATTTGAATCAGATGTACTGATAATATCCGCAATATAAATCTTTAAACTTCTTATTACCTTTAAAAGTCCGTCACGAACGGTCTATTATGCTGCAACTCTATAGCTCTGCTAGCCTTGGCGCTAACTTCCGGGGAACGATTGAGAGGCTCCACGATCCGCCATTGCTGTAAAAAAGTGGTCCATTGGAGTGAACGGAGATGACATAACTCTCAGTCTATATGGCGCTGCTCTCACCCATGCGTTCGTTCATTTGAGTCCGCCATTATAGCTCCTCTCGGATGAAATCACTCAAACTCAAACTTCCAGAAGTATACTTTGTCCACCGTGCCCTCGAGTCTCACTGCCGGAATTTGACCGTGCTACTCTGGTAAGTTACGTCTTGCCTTTGCACAGTCTTTAAATGATTTGTTATTCATTTCTGCATCTAATGCTCTTTGTGTCGCATGGTGTGTTAGTTTGATTTGAGCTCTTGTTAGCTAGCCTAGATTTAATATCTGCCTCACTTGAAAAATGATTTAAACCTGTAAGACAGTATTTTATATTGCTTTAAGTTATATCTCAAAGTGGAACGTTTGTGTTGCAAAAGTTCTCTGGAAAATTAGAATCGCAAATGGCGGGAGTTTTTTTTCTTCTCTTTTGTTACTGCATGCATGTATGGTCATATTTTATTAACTTAGAGGCATAAAGGATTTAAGTTCATTTCATCCACTACAATTACCACAACCATGCATTCTGCATGTTTGTAAAAGCAAGCCAACTTGAAATACTAGACTATTCATTTTACAATGGGTTTCAAGTTAGCTTGCTTTTACAAAATATGCACAGGGTGTCCACGGGGTCTTAAAAAGTATTAAAAGTTGATAAATCAATTTAGCGAAAATTAAGGCTATTAAAAAGTATTAAACGGCATTTTCCAAGGTATTAAGAAGGTCCACAGCAACGACAACATGAAACACACTTTAATTTACTGAAACAACATGTCGGGAAACCCCCTCAAGGTGGCCCCATGCATAGCGTGCCATAAAATGCTGCTTCTTTGTTTCGTTGCCTTGCTCCGCTCTGTGGGGGGGGTTATCTGCTGGTGGACTACCTGAGAGATATCCAGCAGGAGAACACGCCGTCCACCGCGGAGAATAAACAGAAGGGCAACCATGCTCCGGGGTCTTCTTCACTGCTTTTGGTGTATTTTGTGGCGGCAGCAGCGCCACTTACAGGCCTGGCATATGTACTACAGCATTTCCAGTGGTCTAGACTCTAGTGTGAACGGACCTATGGAATGGACACGTTAATGAATCGAATGCGTGTGACATGAATCGAATGCGTGTGAACGGAAGACTTTTTTGCGTTTGCATAAGCGTTTTACTGTATGCGTCCTCGTGGGGCCGGGGTCTAAGCCAAACTATATCCGGTCACAGAGATCTGCTATTTTAAAGTAAGGTCAACCCATATCGACCCTAAATATAGTCTATATTAAGAACGAGAAAAGTCTTAACATATATATCGTTTTTTGTAAACATATGACAAATGTGTGAGGGTGATGATGTCAGAGCATCGTCCTATGTGCCGGGCTTAGCCCCGGACAGCCCCAGCCCAATTTAACCCCTGGGTATTTGTGAGGGAGCTCCTATATGGCATTACCCCGCTGAAGCTCACCAAAGTTTAATATATTTCATAGTTCAAAGTTTTGTCAATAGTTTTGTTTATTGGTCAAATACTGGTTTCTAATGATTTCTGAGGAGTTTTGCTGGAATGAAAGAGCACAGAGTACAGAAGCAACAAAGCAGCATACTGCATTAAACCTGACCTTCACAGAGAGGTTGAAGTTCATGTGGAGAGGAGGCTTCAGTAGTCTGTCTGCACTCTGTTTAGTTGTGCTATCTTACAATCAATATAGTAAATGTGAGGTAAAGTGTGTCGCCAATGTAACCGGTTAGAACTCGAAGTAGCAATGAGGTCTTAAAATGTATGGAAAGGGTCTTAAAAAAGGTCTTAAAAGGTATTAAATTTGACTTCAGGATTCCTGCATATCCCCTGATGCAGAACGCAGCGGTTGTGGCACAACGTTAGTGGATACAATTAACGTAAATCCTCTATGCCTCTAAGTTAATAAAACATGCCCAGACATCCATGCGGTAACAAAAGAAGAAAGCGCGCCGCCTGCCGCCATTTTATGCTCGAAAATAGTGTTTCTCTGATCATTTTGTGAAAACTTAGCAACCCAGCTAACCTTCAATGTTTTTTGTCTTTAGGCTGAAACTGAAGCAACTGGCAGATAAAGGGCTTCTTCAACCTGGTAAGCAGTGGAGAAACTGTAACGCGCTTGGGGGGGAGGGGGGAGCCTGTGGTGCTAGTGGAGCCTCGCAACAGCGAAACTGTGGTGGCTTACACTGTAGGTGCGCTGCGTTTGGGGGAGGGGGGGTGCTAGTGTGTGTTAAGATGAGAGATAAAAACCATCCCTTGATTGGAAAGTTAATGCAGACTATCTTTGCACTGCGGCGCAATGAGATCATCAATGATGAGCTACCTGTTGGAGAGATCCTGGAACGCTGGCCTGCCTTGACAATGGAGTCACAGGTGAAAATATTTTAGATATTATAACTATATAATAATTTTGTGTGCCTTTGTCACTGATAACTTGGCATGTTTACTCAGATTTTGCATGTCATGTTTCTGTTTATCTCTGCTGCCTTCAGTCCACATATACATTGTACTCTGAATTAAATAGTCATTTTATATTTGTGCAGAGTTTCACAGGATAACGAACCTCAACCTGAAGAACCACTTTTACGCGGAGTTGGATCGGCATGCTGTTGAGCTTGTTCAGGAAGAAGGCGGCACGCAAAGGCGAAGTGTCTGAAGTTCAGCTCTTCACCGCCTATGCCCTCCAGGTGAGTCGGTTAAGCCTCTTGGTGTTTTATTATCATACTGGATTTTCTGTGTGGGACACACACACATACATAGACACATACACACATACAAACAGACACACATACATACATACACACATACATACATACACACACATGCACACACATAGATACACATACACAGGCACACACAGACACACACATACATAGACACATATTGAAACATAAATGAATGAAATCAATGAATACAAGCAGAACACGTAAAGTAAACATGTTAATAATAGAAATGTTATTAAAATACATTTTTGAAAGTGTTTCAAAAGAGTACACTGAGGTATTAGCATTTGTGTCCCTATTCAGACTTGGTGTAATTATGAATATTATCTAAGGTAATTAACTCCTCTGTTAAATAAATTGTGAGCCATAGTCCAGTAAGTATAAAGTGTTTCCTAATACTGTGTATTCAACCACTATGGAATATGTATGTGGGCAGACAAAACTGAGTTGTTCTGTGTGTGAAGTAACCTCAAGTCACTCCGCAGGCACATTTTGATGAAGACCAGTTTGTCAAGACAAAAAAGGGCAAGACTAGGCTGAGAGCAGAGGCTAGTATGTAGCCTCCAAGGTTGTTGAAACACAGTGGCCTATTCTAATGCTGATAGTTGCTGGTTTGTTTAGGATTATAAACCATGCTGGTTATTTTGGTATTTCATCTATTTCATTACTCATTGTTACATATAGTTTGGAGAATATGTATCCTACCTCTTTGTGTAATTGCCCTTTTCTCCTCTTAATAAGATCATTGTTAGTCTTTTAAAATGAATCTAGTTTTCACCTTAGAAGCTCTCTCAAAGGCTGGTAGTCTATAAATAACTTTTACCTGCAGGGTCTCAGCTTAACTGCAAGGGCAACTTTTATTATAAAACATCATCCTTTTGAGAGTTTTCTTATAGGTTTGTCACAAGGTAAAACTCTTTGTACCAGGATGCTTTATGAATACACCCTCTGACATTGTGTAAGCTTTTCCGGAGAGAACAAATAAAGAAAAAAGAAAAAACCAGGGCGTGGGTGCTTGAAAAGTGGGTGTGTCAACCTCTCTATATAAACCAAGGTGTCCGTGATCTCTTCACAAATCCTACTCTTCCATCCTCTCTACCTACTCAGGCTTTCATTGAATTTGGTAAGTGAACATTTTTCTTTAAGTCCATTTAGACATTACATTACATTGCATTTAGCTGATGCTTTTATACAAACCGACTTACAATAAGTGCATTCGACCAAGAAGATACAAACTTGAAGAAAACAGAATCATATAAGTACTCAGGTTTTCATACGTAGAGCCAAAACATTTCAAGTGCTACTCAACTGGCTTTAGATGAGCCAGCCCTTTATTAGTATATAAGTGCTTTGTTAGTCGTTCTATTGCTCGAAGTGGAGTCGAAAGAGATGAGTTTTCAGTCTGCGCCGGAATGAATCATTAACCATTGTGCATTTGAATTGTCTAAATAGTTGATATCTAAAATGTAGCATTATGTTTTATTAGTGCTATGTATAGGATTTAAATGTCAATGCGTAGAAAGATTATAGCAATTCTCTGATTTACATATTATAGTGACATTCATCAAATTGTGGGAATTCTGTCAATTTGAAAATGCAAAGTTGTTTGAAAAGTCATGCAAAAGGTAGGAGAAACTGAGATGAAATGAAGGAGGAACAACACGTAAAGGAGTCTGGAAATCAGACTAGATGTGTTTGGTTGCCTTGAATTGTTTTGGAAAGATGCAGAATTGCCGACCACACCAAATCACGAATGAGCTTTTCTGTTGCCCCACCCAAACATGACTTTATCATGTCTGTTGTTCAAAACCAAGGGTACATTTAGTAATTACCCCTTAAAGAAAAGATGAGCAAGATTTTAACCCACCGTTTTCAAATAATCAGTAATGTTCACAAGACAAATGATGGTTGGGCAGTAAGAATCTTGATCCTAGCACGCTCCAAGAATCCATTTATAAATAAATAAACACTGAACTACACAGTCAACAGTATTTTTTCGTTTCAGCAAACATGGGAGAAAGCATGCTGGGGGCCATGGCAGTATTGATGAAGAACTTCTATAAGTATGCTGGAACAGACGGAGACAACCCTTCAATGAGCAAGGCAGAACTTCGTGATATGCTCACCACGGAGATTCCTGATATGGTCGTAAGTAAAAAAGATGGAGCACGATTGTAATATAGATCTGTGTATGCCACTTTAAAAAAAATTATGTTTTAAAATCTAATAAAAACTTCTGTGGACTTTATCTCTTTAGGGGGACCCAGAAAAGTTGAAGGCATTCTTCGCCGGCATGGATAGGGACAATGATGGACAAGTTTCTTTCAATGAGTATATCGTGCTTGTCGGATGCTTAATGGTGATACTCAAGGAAATGATGTCATGAATACAGTACATGTCATTATCATGTGTTCTGAGTGAACACAAATAAATCATTGATGGGTTCTTATGTTAGCTTAAATAACCTGAAAGGTGCTGTCTTTGAGCATAAATCATTGATTTCTAATATCAGATGTTAACTAACAAAAATAAATGTTGTCACATTGTATAATTGTTTGTGTGTGTTATTAAACCAAAGAGATATTGTGAGAACTCCTACAGCCAGCCCTCTCTTTAAAATGCATTATTAAATATTATTTAGAGCCTACTCTGAAAAGCCATAGAACATGTTAAAAAATATCTCTTGGCTCCTAATTAAGAGATCTATCCTAAAAGTGCTGTACAGATAAATAAAAAATTACACATTGCAGCTCACAAAACAAAAAATAAATAGTAAGAATACCAAATAAACAAGAATACAAATATCAGCCATGTAGTAAAAATATATACAATTTTAAAAAGCAACAAAGTGCAGAACGCTAAGAGAAGAGGTGGGTTTTAAGACTTAAGATTGAAAAACGGACAGTGTAGAAGTCTAATGTGGAGCGGCAGAGCGTTCCACAGTTTAAGAGCCGCAGCAGCGAAAGCACGGTCTTTGAGCTTTAGCTTGGTTCTGGCCTGGGTACATTCAGGAGCAGGTGATCAGCTGACCTGAGAGGGCGAGTGGGCGTATTTCAGAATATTGTGTTATGATTATATGTATTAATGATTACCACAGCTGGTAAATGTGGAACTATGTTTAATTACTGTATTTAGCGCTGGGTAGCTTGTGTACTTTATCCAGGTGTAACTAAATTCTCATTTAAGTGATTTTATAGAATATATATTATCATTAATCCGAATCTGCAAAGTAACTAAAGTTATCAAATAAATGTAGTGAAGTGTACAAGTATACGATATTCACCTCTGAATTTTAGTGTGCTAGAACTTCTTCAAAAAACTTGATTCAAAGGCTTTATTGTCATACAGCAGTGACCACCAACTGGCGGCCCGCGGGCCACATCCGGCCCGCCATACATTCTCATCCGGCCCGCACGACGGGGTGACTGTGGCGTTGGCGGAGTGGTTACTGCGTTCGCCCCCCACCCATTTTTTTTTTACAACGTCTCGTGAGTAAGGTGCAGTACCGGAGTCCAACTGAGAGGCAGCAGCTGCGGGACAGTAGACTGCGTACTGCGAAACCTTCCCTTCCTTGAAGAAGAAGAAGTGATCCTTCGTTGTGAAGAGTCTGCTTTGTGCGCTCCGCACCACAGCAGCAGCCCCGCTGCGAAGAGTCCAACAGAGAGGCAGGAGCTGCGGGACAGTAGCCTAGAAGCAGGGTTGGGTTGTAACGGAATATATGTAACGGCGTTACGTAATCAGAATACAAAAATCAAGTAGGCTAACTGTATTCAGCTGGCGTTACATTTGAAAAACGAGTAATCTGATTACAGTTACTTTCGTAAACCTGAAGTGAATACATTTTGGAATACTTATTGGAATTATTGGTGGAAAAGTTTCCTCACAAAATGTAATATTCATTACCGGCAGAACTGTGTGCACACTGCACAGCGCTGCAGCATGTCTGTGAGCGAGAGAGAGATGCAGCGTGTCTGTGAGGCCCCGCCCCCGCACGCAGATGAGAGAGAGATCTCTTTTAAAATATATTGAAAGTTAGAAACGGAGATGGTTAGATAAAATGTGCAAGATAACGTTGATGTAGCTTTTCTTTATTGTCGAAATGATGACATTTATAACGGGATCAAATCACAGTGAATGGCCTGCTGCTGCTGAATGCATGGGGCAAGTGACTGGAACAAGTTTTAAAAGTTATTACATCGTTTCAGATAATAATAATAAATAATAATGATAATTCATTCTATTTAGGGGCGCCTTTCAAAGCACCCAAGGACACCTTACAATTCATAACATATTCTAAGGAAAGGTTTACAGTAGGAGAATGCAGTCCGGGTGATGTTTTTTATGTGGGGTGCAGATGAGAGAGAGCTGTCCAGAATGACACCAAGATGTTGTGTTTGAGTTCTTGATAAGCCATTAAAACAGTAAAACAAGTGTCTCCTGCTCACCAAAACATACCCATCTGTTATGGAAAAAGAAAGTATTCCAAAAGTATTCTAAAAGTAACCTGAACACGTTACTTTTATAAGACACGTAACTGTATTCTGATTACTTTCAGAGCATGTATTCAGTAATCAGTAACTGATTACATTTACAAAGTAACCCTGCCTAGAAGTGATCCTTGTTAGCGTGAAGAGTCTGCTAAGCTTTATGCAGTACCTGTACCCCCCCCCCCCCCCCCCCCGGCCCGCGATAGTGTCTATTGGATACATTTTGGCCCTTGGACAAATGTAGTTGGTGATCCCTGTCATACAGTATGCACAGTAGCTACAGTGTAGATATGGCAATGGAAAACCTAAGTCCCAAGCTTCTCCAACAATGCAACATGATATAGGACATCACATTTTTTAATTAAATAAAAATAGTGCAATAAGAAACAGAACAACAAATATTACAGATTTTGTCGCAGGACCAATTTGCAAGTAATGCAGATGTCAGAAAAATAATAATAAAATAAGCAAAATGATGCAGAGAATGTTAAGTTATGTTACTACTGTTTTGCTTCTTTCATAAAAACAATAATTAGAACAATCAATGAATCAACTAAAATAGACTAGAATATAAAGAGAGACTCCTTAGTTAGTCGTTTTATAAACTCTTTAGCCTTGCTGTGAAAAACCCTGACAGATACCAGGCATGCAGGCACCTATCAATACCTGCATGCCTGTCAGGGTTTTTACATGTAGTCATTTACTTTGTACTGGGATGCACCCTGCGAGGCCAAATGTGCTAGTTTGACTAGCGAAGGATATTATTCTGAAACTTCAATTCGATATTGGCCCTGAAGAAAAAACAACGTTTATAAAGTGTGTCACGTACAAACAGAAAAATAACGCAATAACAAAAAGGAAAGTTCACTGCAGTCAAGATATTGAAACATAAATGAATGAAATCAATGAATACAAGCAGAAAACATAAAGTAAACATGTTAATAATAGAAAAGTGATTAAAATACATTTTTGAAAGTGTTTCAAAAGAGTACACTGAGGTAATAGCATTTGTGTCCCTATTCAGACTTGGTGTAATTATGAATATTATCTAAGGTAATTAACTCCTCTGTTAAATAAATTGTGAGCCATAGTTAGTATGTAGCCTCCAAGGTTGTTGAAACACAGTGGCCTATTCTAATGCTGATAGTTGCTGGTTTGTTTAGGATTATAAACCATGCTGGTTATTTTGGTATTTCATCTATTTCATTACTCATTGTTACATATAGTTTGGAGAATATGTATCCTACCTCTTTGTGTAATTGCCCTTTTCTCCTCTTAATAAGATCATTGTTAGTCTTTTAAAATGAATCTAGTTTTCACCTTAGAAGCTCTCTCAAAGATTGGTACTCTATAAATAACTTTTACCTGCAGGGTCTCAGCTTAACTGCAAGGGCAACTTTTATTATAAAACATCATCCTTTTGAGAGTTTTCTTATAGGTTTGTCACAAGGTAAAACTCTTTGTACCAGGAAGCTTTATGAATACACCCTCTGACATTGTGTAAGCTTTTCCGGAGAGAACAAATAAAGAAAAATGAAAAAACCAGGGCGTGGGTGCTTGAAAAGTGGGTGTTGTTATGCAAATATTAGACTCAATCAATACTGTGGAGATACATAAGTCAGAATGATCAACAATAAATGGTGAAACAAGCAGAGTTGTCTTTCTGGTTATTTATTCGAAGCTTCGAAGACACAGGTCTCACAGAGTACAGAGTATTCTGAAAGAGTGCGCGCAGAGTAGAAAATGCATACAGGTTATGTAGGATCTTGTCAGTTCAACAACATTCCGTCACTTATCGAAAGGAGGGCCCTGGCAGGAGAGATAAGATTTCCAAAGGAACAGAAACTGTCAATCACTAATAGATTAAACTAGGAACTTGTTCAACAGGGGAAGTGAAGAAACTTTGTCAGCAGCAGATGGAGGAGACAAGAAATGGGGAACTTAAGTATGGGACAGGGAAGCTAACAGGAACTTGCCCATTGCCCTGTGCTTGGCACCCCGGTCCCTCATAAAGTTCAGACCTTAGGTGACCTTAAAGTGTCAATCACAAAGCAGACAAAGGACATGACCTAGAACACATCACCCAGACCTTACTCCTTCGTTTTTAAAGGTCATGAGTGTCAGTACATCCTTAGGGGAACTGTTGTAAGTGCTGACAGAGGTTGTAAGCTAAAATACATATTATCTGAAAACTGCTATGAGTGTAAAAAGGGTTATAGAGCCAAAACACATCACTTCGAGGAACTGCTGCAAATGATGTGACCATACAGTTAAAATATAACGTCTGCATTACATATAGGGTTTTAACCTACATAGATATAAAGTTTGCCACTACATTCCCTCCTTTTGATCATACTATGATCAATCATAAAAAAAAAAAATGACAGGATAGACTGATATAACACATCAATGAATACACCCCATCTGTTAAGCTCAAAGAGCGCTTACAGGCTGAACCCTCAATACAAGCACGGAAGACTGGAGACGTGAGTATGGAAGTAAAATGATTTATTTCAAGTTCAACACTCACACCATACTGCTGGGGAATTACTAATCCGGATCTGGGAATTACTGGGGGGGGGAGAGTGGAGGTCCGTAGTTGATGATCCGGAGGATGTCGGAGAGAGCAGGCTGGAGCCGGGGTTCGGAGATTTGCAGCGGAACACGGGTGAGATGAGCCGGGGAATCGGAGTTCAATAGAGTGAGCAGGCTGGAGCTGGTAGTGATAATAATCCGAGGTTCGCAGACGAGGTGGTGTTGGCTGGACGTGGCAGGCAGAGTAGTTGACGGATTCTGGGCAGAGAAATACAGGTTTAGCATAACACTTAGACTTGGAGACTAGGTTTAGTTTTCTAGAATTCACGATGTGTTACCAGTGTATCTTCCACGACGAACTGGTGAATACTGGATGAGGAAGCCGGGTATTTAAGCAGGTGTGGGTGAGTAGGTAATCAGGAAGATGAGTAGCAGCTGCGGAGGTGAATTGAGGAAGGAGGGAAAACTGCACATCCTTACAGTACCCCCCCCTCAACGGGAGCCTCCTGGCGACCACCCGGCCTTTCGGGATGAGCCCTGTGGAAATCCCTCACCATAACGGGGTCCATCATCCGAGATCGAGGAACCCAGCAACGCTCCTCCAGGTTGTAACCCTCCCAATCCACCAAGTACTGTAAGCCCCTACCCCGGCGTCTAACATCCAAGAGTCGATGCACGGTATAGGCAGCATGATCATCAATGACTCGGGGGGGAGGAGGGGGAATGGCCGGAGGGCACAAGTCACTGGTGTGAACTGGCTTGATTTGTGAAACATGAAAAGTGGGATGGATCCTGATGATCCTGGGGAGCTTCAGGCGGACAGCAGAGGGGTTGATTATGCGCTCAATGGGGAAGGGGCCAATAAACCGGGGAGACAGCTTCTTGGACTCTGTAAGGAGGGGGATGTTCTTGGAGGACAACCAAACCGACTGTCCAGGGGTGTAAAGGGGAGCAACAAGTCTGCGGCGGTTGGCTGATTGCTGGGTCTTGGCGGAAGTTCGGAGGAGGGCAGATCGAGTGTCTCTCCAGATCTTACGGCACCGACGAACATGATGCTGGACAGATGGAACAGCCAACTCAATCTCCTCTTCGGGAAACAAGGGTGGCTGGTACCCTAGAGAGGCTTCGAAAGGAGAGAGTCCTGTAGCTGATGACGTGAGGGAATTGTGAGAATATTCCACCCAAGGCAGATGAGAGCTCCAGATCTTCTGATTCCGGTTTACAACACAGCGGAGGGCAGATTCCAGGTCCTGATTGGCCCTTTCGGTTTGACCATTAGACTGGGGGTGGTACCCTGAAGTTAAACTGACCGACGCACCAAGTGAACGACAAAAGGTCTTCCAAACTTGGGAGGTGAACTGAGGTCCACGGTCAGAGACGATGTCAGCCGGGATTCCATGTAGGCGGACAACATGCTGGGTGAGAAGTTGGGAGGTTTCCAGGGCTGAGGGGAGCTTGGGTAGAGCAACAAAATGAGCACACTTAGAGAAGCGGTCAACAACAGTTAGGATTGTCGTATTACCATGAGAGGGGGGCAGACCGGTGACAAAGTCCAGAGCAATATGTGACCAGGGTCGACTAGGGATTGGAAGGGGTTGGAGCAAACCTGCAGGTTTCTGATGAGAGGCCTTACTCCTGGCACATATTGTACAGGCTGAGACGAATTCCCTTGTATCCTTGTCGACTGTTGGCCACCAGAAATGTCTCTTGAGAAGGGAGAGTGTGCGGTTAGCACCGGGATGGTTGGAGAAACGGGAGCTGTGAACCCACTGCAGGACTTGGGAACGGACTGAGTTTGGGACAAACAGACGGTTAGGCGGACCACAACCAGGGTCTGGTTGTTCCAACAGTGCCTCCTGGATAGCGTTACTGATCTCCCAGGTGACGACTCCCACAACACATCTCTGGGGAAGAATAGAGTCCGATGTAGAGACTGGACCCTCAGACGTGAATGATCTGGACAGGGCATCAGGCTTAGTATTCTTGGAACCTGGGCGATAGGTGAGAGTGAAGTTGAAGCGTCCAAAGAAGAGAGCCCACCTGGCTTGTCGAGAATTTAGCCGTTTGGCTGATTGAATGTACTCAAGGTTCTTATGGTCAGTCCACACCAGGAATGGCTGCTCGCTGCCCTCGAGCCAGTGCCGCCACTCATCCAATGCCATCTTAACTGCCAGCAGCTCCCTGTTGCCCACATCGTAGTTTCTCTCAGCTGGGGAGAGACGGCGAGAGAAGAAAGCACAAGGATGAAGCTTGTTGCTTGGCCCGGAAGTCTGAGACAGAACAGCACCAACTCCGATGTCAGAGGCGTCAACTTCGACCACAAATTGTCTGCTTGAGTCAGGCTGGATGAGAACGGGAGCTGAAGTGAACAGGTACTTAAGTCTAAGAAAAGCATTGTTAGCTTCAGGGGTCCAGGAGAACTTAATCTTAATAGAGGTGAGACTGGAGAGTGGAGCAGCAACCTTGCTATAACCCTTGATGAACCGGCGATAGAAGTTGGCAAACCCCAGGAACCTTTGCAACTCCTTCCGAGAAGTGGGGACTGGCCACTCTGAGACTGCGAGAATCTTCCCTGGATCCGCCTCCAACCTGCCTTGCCGGATGATGTATCCAAGAAAACTGATCCGTTCCTGGTGAAACTCACACTTCTCTGCTTTGACGTAGAGCTTGTTCTCAAGCAGCCTCTGAAGAACCAGACTGACTTGTCCCTGGTGTTCCTCCAGGCTCTTGGAGAAGATCAGAATATCGTCGATGTACACAAAGACAAACTGGTTGAGATAATCACGCAAGACATCATTTACCAGGGACTGAAAAACTGCTGGAGCATTGGAGAGTCCAAAGGGCATGACGAGATACTCAAAGTGGCCAAGGGGGGTGTTAAAGGCAGTCTTCCACTCATCACCTTGGCGGATACGAACCAAGTGATAGGCATTTCTGAGATCAAGCTTTGAGAAGATGGTGGCACCTTGAAGTGGCTCAAAAGCAGAGTTGATCAGGGGAAGTGGGTACTTATTCTTAACTGTGATGTTATTTAACCCACGGAAGTCAATACAGGGTCGAAGAGTTTTATCCTTCTTGTCCACAAAGAAAAACCCCGCACCCAGAGGGGAGGAAGAAGGACGAATTATTCCAGAAGCCAAGGAATCGCTGATGTATTTCTCCATGGCCTCTCTCTCAGGCCGGGACAGATTATAGAGCTTGCTGGTGGGTAACGGAGCCCCAGGAAGCAAAACAATGGGACAGTCATATGGACGGTGAGGAGGGAGAGAGAGAGCCCTATCCTTGCTGAAGACCTCACCCAGGTTGTGGTAAACGTTAGGAACGCCGGATAAATCTACATCTGAAGAGACACATGGAGCAGGTAACGAGTTAACAGGAACTGGAGGCACAGCTGACTGTAGACAGTTAAGGTGACACTTCTGATTCCATTCAATGATCCTTCCTCCAGCCCAATCAATATGAGGATTGTGGGTGCGAAGCCAAGGGTAACCAAGTACCAAAGGAGTAGTTGGAGAGGAAA
Source organism: Pogonophryne albipinna (assembly GCA_028583405.1). Classification (NCBI taxonomy): domain Eukaryota; kingdom Metazoa; phylum Chordata; class Actinopteri; order Perciformes; family Artedidraconidae; genus Pogonophryne; species Pogonophryne albipinna. The sequence goes on from JAPTMU010000583.1 coordinate 14,866, forward strand.
TAACCTTAAGCTGGATTTGTTCTCTGTGATTTCCTGAAATAATCAGAGTAACGGGTTGTGACTGCTGAGTTACTCTAGAGATGCGTTGACCGTTTAAGGCATAAGCAGTCAAAGGATCCTGTAATAATTCCAACTTAAGTCCCAACTGGTTGGCAAGTTCTAGGTCTACAAAACTATCTTCAGCGCCTGAGTCAATGAGGGCAGAGAGGGGCAAGGTCTGAGAGCTTGTACAGAGTCTGGCAGGAATGAGAAATCGGCGCAGGGTTGGGGCAACAATAGATGGGGAAGGTGATCTCGTCAGGACTCCCAAACTTACTGACGAGCTTCTGCGTTTGGGCGAACAGGACAAACAGCAACGAGATGGCCAAACTTGCCACAATACAGGCACTCACCCCTCCTCATACCTCGAAGGCGTTCCTCTGGAGATAGTCCGGTACGTCCCAACTGCATCGGTTCCTCCCTAGCCAAAGGAGGCACGCGAGGGGAATCGGTGAATCCAGACTGTGTGGAACCAGAAGGAGCAAATCTGGGTGAGTAACTTGGTTTACTTGGAAAAGCAAAAGGAGAACGTTGCGCTTTCTCCGCACGGCGCTCCCGCAACCGGCTGTCGAGGCGAGACACCAGGGTAATTAAGGCTTGGAGGTCCGCAGGCACGTCTCGTGCAGCCAACTCATCCTTTAGTTGATCCTTCAACCCCTTAACAAAAACTGCCCTTAGAGCCGCCTCGTCCCAACGGGCCTCTGCCGCCAGTGTGCGGAACTCGATGGAGTAATCCGCCACGGTTCGATTCCCTTGTTGTAGTGTAAGCAGGCGATTATCAGCAGAGCCGGAGTAGTCAGGGTGATCAAAAACAATGGACAACTGTTCAGAAAAAACTCCAAAGGAAAGGGTGTCATAATCCACAGATGAACTCAGTGCTTCAGCCCAGTCTAATGCTCTGCCACGAAGCAAATTCAAAACATAATTAATTTTGGTTACATCCGAAGGAAAGGACAAGAAACGCTGACGAAATACCTTATTGCATTGAAAAATGAATCCCTTGCATTTCTCCACCTCTCCATGAAAAGGATCTGGGTCGGTGATGTGGAAATCCCGGCATGGAGTGGATACAGGAGGAGGACTTGAGGTGACAGGGATTATAGCGGAAGATGTCAGGGCTGAGATCTGGGCAGTAAGGTTTGTGATGCTTTCAGTCATGGAAAGATTGCTTTCCACCAAAACTTGGATTAACCGTTCATGTTGGCCAAGAAGATTTCCCTGATGAGACAGAGCCTGCTGAACAGTGGAGGGATCCGATCCAGTGCTTGAGGGGTTCATATAGACCAGTTCGTACTGTTAAGCTCAAAGAGCGCTTACAGGCTGAACCCTCAATACAAGCACGGAAGACTGGAGACGTGAGTATGGAAGTAAAATGATTTATTTCAAGTTCAACACTCACACCATACTGCTGGGGAATTACTAATCCGGATCTGGGAATTACTGGGGGGGGGAGAGTGGAGGTCCGTAGTTGATGATCCGGAGGATGTCGGAGAGAGCAGGCTGGAGCCGGGGTTCGGAGATTTGCAGCGGAACACGGGTGAGATGAGCCGGGGAATCGGAGTTCAATAGAGTGAGCAGGCTGGAGCTGGTAGTGATAATAATCCGAGGTTCGCAGACGAGGTGGTGTTGGCTGGACGTGGCAGGCAGAGTAGTTGACGGATTCTGGGCAGAGAAATACAGGTTTAGCATAACACTTAGACTTGGAGACTAGGTTTAGTTTTCTAGAATTCACGATGTGTTACCAGTGTATCTTCCACGACGAACTGGTGAATACTGGATGAGGAAGCCGGGTATTTAAGCAGGTGTGGGTGAGTAGGTAATCAGGAAGATGAGTAGCAGCTGCGGAGGTGAATTGAGGAAGGAGGGAAAACTGCACATCCTTACACCATCACTGGTTTAAGTAAACACATCACAAACATATCATAGAAAACTGGCTGTTTTTGTGGAGGACAGACTCCAATATACTGTAAGCATAAGAGGAGGGTACACTTTATTTCACATGGATTATATCATATTATCGTAATCAGATCCTTCTGATTCTAGCTCACGGACAGTTGTACGGTGGAATGTACGCGGCATAAGATCCTCGTAGCTGTGACTCAGAGTCTCGCGTAGTGGAATACCCGCATACTGAACGAAAGCTGAGGATATCATGCTGGAAACGCATTTCTTCTGTACTGGGATGATGAGACAGGTACAAGCGATTATTAGGCCGAAAATGATCACCAGGGGTGTAATTATTCTAGCCAGCCATGCTTCCCACCCGCCCTCTGTGAGCCAGGACCACCAGTCCCAGCCACCTGCGTTGGATACGTCATCTGCTTTCATGTCGGCCAACAGGTTGTTAAGATGTAGCACGGTTTCAGTGATGTTCTTGGTTGCGTCGGGAATGTAAGTACAGCAGGAGTCACCAATTACATGACACAGGCCACCCTTTGAGGCGAACAAAAGGTCAAGAGCAAATTGGTGTTACATGAGCATGTTCCTGGAGGCTATTATGTATGGGGTCAATGCCTGGAAACCCTGCGTTGTTTCGTACGTGAGGTTCTCTAGACGAACGTGTAAGGTATCTACGTTATGGGCATTGTTTACTGTGCCCCACCATGGGAACAGGCCGCCTACGAATTTAGCCCCAGCGGACGTCAGATCTCTTTTTACCTTGTGGTGGTCTGGGTGTTGGAACTCTGGATAATGATGTGTCGTGTACATTAAGGACGTGAGGACAGTGACTGCTGGATTCAAATCCACTAGAGTACATGTACCTATCCAGAGGGGAGCCAGAACTTGATAGAGCTTGTCGCCGCACAACCAAACGTAATCTTGTGGCGCGCTAAACCCAGCATCATTGGGCCAGGCCACATGGAGGGGAGTATGGTTAACATCAGGGAATGCCCTGTCAGAATACTCCCTTCCAGAGATACCGGCAATGCGACAACACGTGATATTGTGAATACCTTGTCCGCACGTGCTCCATCTGATACGAGTACAACCGGTAGTAGTGCCTAGGAAAAAGTAAGGTGGTGTAAGAGACGTTTTGTGGTAATCTCTCCGGATGCAGAGGTCATGTTTCATCCCTCTCAAATGGCTGGGATGCACATGGCTGACAGGTTGGTACTTTGCGTATGTGGTGTCAAACGTGGTTGCACGCAGAGGGTAGTTGGACCGATTATTGCATGGTGGGGGAAGCGATCTGGCATAACGCCACTCGGTTACACGGTCTTCCCCCTTGACGGGCCTTGTTAGAGCCATAAACGCGCAGAGCTGTTCAACCGGGGTCAGAGAGCGTGGACGAACTGGTACGGACATTGATGAGTCGTGGGGGAAAAGGGTGCATGCATAACATGACCCATTTTGTCCTGCGGCTTGCAGGAATGATCTTAGAGTATGCCACCAGACGTTACCAGTGATATCATTACCGGTCTGAACCTCATTAATGTTGCTATGGTCGTTATTGCCTACGTACGGGTTACGTTTTAGAAACGTAGATGTACCTATGGATGTCAAAAGTTGCGTCAAAGGCTGCTTACCCTTTCTTTCTGGTGCTGGGGTCTGACCTTTGGGCACGATGTCTATGTAGAATGCGCCACACGGATCTGCACCGGATACATACATACAGACCAGGGTTTCCGCTAGGATTTTTTCTCGCCGGTCAAATGTCCGAACAGAATTTATTTTACCGGACACATTTGAAACTTACCGGTCATGTTTCAATAATAATAATAAGAATTGTGTAGCAGAGTTTCCGTTAGCAGGTAATTACCGGACTAGGACCGGATATGCTGATGTTTAAAACTCAGTTAATGGGAGTCATTTTTATATTGCTTCAGTTTATAATCGTAACAGATCGAAAAATTCAGATTCATTTTTCAATAAATGATTCCACAAACAACAAACAACATCATTATTACATTCAAAGAAACTACTTGTAGTAGATAAAGTACATTATTCAAAAGTTTACATTAACTTTGAATAATAACACGGGAGAAACGGATCCTCTCTTTTCCTCTCTCCCTCCCTCTCTCTCCTGACAGCCCGTCAGTTTCTCATGCAGCGCGCTAAACAGTGGGCGGGGCTTCAGGTCAGACTCAGCAGCTGATCTGATCTCTCTCTCGCGTCCGGTGACACTTCACTCGCGTTTATGTCCATATCGATCAGATCCAGCTCTCCTGATCGGCCTTTATAGAGAGCACAGATTAAACTATTAAGAGTGAATATCGGCCGATAATGACCGGCGGCCAATCGATCGGAGCATCGGACATTTTGACCGGCAGATTTTGAATTTACCGGTTTTTATTCAATTTGACCAGCTAAAAACCGGTAAATACCGGCTAACGGAAACCCTGATACAGACAACATAATAACCCCTGTCTGATATCTGGGCAGCCTGTAGTTGCAACAGGATAACGGGGCTCGATGAATTGACCTTGGAGATGGACAATCTCCCTTTGATGTTTGTTTTGTCATCCCATAGTGTATAACCCCAATCGGTGTGCGCGGTGGTCCATAAAACGAAAGTCTATCCCCCGGAGCAGTGAGTGGCAGTGTGACTGTCGCTCTCGACATAGCATATGTAGGCGTCCGCCCACCCCAGTTTCTTAGAGTCGGCGCAATGCATGTAGTCGCACGGGTTTAACTGTACTGTGCTATCTTCCCCATCCCTTAGAGTGATGTTCCCAATCCCCGTTTTGACTAGCCCTTCTGCCCAGGTGGTTCGCCCTGCCTTTCCCATGTATCTTTTAGACACCTCGACCCTGGCCGATGGGCGGCCGCATACTGGCCACGGACGCATGAAATATAGGATTAGTCCTATCATAACTATCATGGCAAATATGCCGAGGAACCATTCCAAAATTGTCCAGGCTCTCCAGTAGCATCCGCACTTCCCACATTGGGAATGGTTGCGTAGTCGTCTTTCCATGCGAGCTCTCATCACGTGGCGTGGATGCTCCATTCTTATATACGGAACAACTTGGTCGAGTTGGTGACACGGACAAGTAGGCCCCGCACACGGAGAGCACGTCAAACGAGGAACCAGAGGCATATGAAACCGCTCAGCTGGCACTCGCTTGTGGCACCTCGTGTGGGTCGTGTGAGGTTTGGTGTATGTGGTGCGAGTGTGGTGCTGGTGGTGACTAGGACACGTCACTTGTTGTCGTCTGTTTCTTCGTTGGTGACTAGGACACGTCACTTGTTGTCGTCTGTTCCTCCCGTTTCTCCTGTCCTGTGACTACGACCTTGCAGTGGCTGGCGTGGAACCACGTAGCTCTCTCGGCGACCTTGACCGCTGTCTGAGTGACGAGAAGCACCTGGTAGGGACCTTGCCAACGATTGGATTTCCAGCTCTTTCTCCGGAAATCCTTGACCAGCACGAAGTCGCCGGGTTGGAGATGGTGAAGTGGACCAGTGGCAGGGGTAGGTAAGGCTGTGGCTACCTGACGTCGGATATCTGCTAAAGTGGATGACAGGTTAACACAATATGACAACATAGCATCCTCACATAACGTTGTGGAGGGAAGAGGACATCCTGGAGCCTTGAGTCCAATCTGTGGAGGAGCCCCAAAAAGGATTTCAAATGGGCTGAGTTGGCTCCGCGTTCTTTTCCTCATTCTCATGTACATCAGCACAATGGGCAGAGCTTGTGTCCATGACAGACCTGTGTCTGCACAGCATTTTGCTAGCTTATTTTTGATTGTGCCGTTCTCTCTTTCCACTGCACCCCCACTCTGTGGATGATACGCACAATGCTTCCTGATGTCCATGCCCAGGTATTCTCCTATCTGTGTAATGGCCTCATTAGCAAAATGTGAACCGTTGTCGCTTGAAATTTTGTCTGGTAGTCCCCATCTAGGAATGATTTCCCTCAGTAGTGCCTTTGCCACAGCATTTGCTGTCTGTGCCTTTACTGGGAAAGCTTCAACCCATTTGGACCACATGTCAACCACCACAAGACAGTGCTTCTTACCCTCTGATGGGCTAAGCTCAATGAAATCCAGCATTAGGTGCTCAAATGGCCTGGTGGGAGGTGGATGTGCTCCAGGGTCCTGTAACCTTTACTGGTCTACCAGAATTTTGCGTAATGCAAATTAGGCATGCCTCGGAGTACTTTTGAGCTGTTACTGTGAACCCCCTTGTGAACCATTCCTGATTGATAGCTTCTAACATCCCTCCTTTTGACACATGATCTAACCCATGTGTCAATTTAGCGAAATGAGGGAAGAAATGTCTTGGGAGACATGGATTGGAATTTGGACCAACCCAGATGCTGGAGGTTGGGTTAAAAACAGCCCCAGCAGCCTTCCACTGAGCTTTCTCAGTTTTCTCAGCCAGCTGCTGCATGGAAGTCAGTGATGACATTTTGTCCGTGTAGGAGGAGGTAGGGATTTTTACAAATGAGTGTGCGTGAGGTGCGAGAGGAATTAGAGCAGCTGCCTTTGCGGCTGAGTCAGCAGACGCATTTCCTAGGGAAACTTGGTCTGTACTGCTTGTGTGTGCGGCACATTTACAGACTGCAACTTCAGATGGGAGCAGAATGGCGCCTAGTAAGCCTGCAACTAGTACATGGTTAAGTACTGGTTTGCCATCAGATTTCAGAAATTGTCTACACTTCCAAATAGCCCCAAAATCATGTACTACCCCAAAAGCATAACGTGAGTCAGTGTATATAGTCACGGTTTTGCCTTCTGCAACCGTGCAGGCCTCAGTTAGTGCGATGAGCTCTGCTGCTTGTGCTGAGAGGTGACATGGAAGCGGGCCGGAATGGAGTACAGCAGAATCTGAAACAACAGAAAACCCCACCCGATTAGTGCCCCCCTGGTCGCGAGAGGCAGACCCATCCACATACAAAATGAAGTCAGCGTTGGTTAGAGGAACGTCCTTTAAGTCAGGTCTAGGTGTGCACACAATGCGAAGTTCGGCAACACAGTCGTGTTCGTCACCGTCTTCAGGCAAAGGCATAAGAGACGCTGGATTCAGAGTGTTACATCGCTTGACATAAACGTTAGGCATGTCCAACAGCAGGCCCGGACTGGCCATCGGGAGGACCGGGAGGTTTCCCGATGGCCTGGCCTGTTAAGTGGCCTGCTGGCCTGAGGATTTTTCTTTGATGTATGTATTGTGAACGCAACGCTGCGCAAATGTGGGTCTGACTCTGCCTCACAGAGGGTGACTGGCTGTCAACATGATGTGGCCTGCCCACATGGCCACTTTCCTACAGATCATACTAATGCCCTCGATGTGTGTCATTCAAGCTCAGGAGGGTGTGTGTGGCGCGAGCGAGTGAGATAAAGCGCGCGCACCGGTTACGTGTATTGTTGTTGTTAGCATCTGATGCTAGCTGCGCTAACGGATATAAGGAGCTTTTTCAACAACAAGGTGGGGGGAGAGTCCTCTCCAGGCAGTCAGACTGAGAGACTGATAACTACAGCTCAGTTGAGGTAAAGGACTCTCTGAGTGTTTAGATAGTTAACTTAGTCTAAGTTATCTCTGTGGGTCTCAAACGGTTTGGTCACCATTTATGTAAACACATATTTCCATTTGAGGGGGGAGTGATTAGTAAAATATGCATGAATAATAATAAAAAAAAAAAAACGTTAACTAGGTGAAAAAAGGCAAGATAAACTATTAAAACTTGTTGAGAGCTAAAACTATTCTTTGCTTCTGCCTCAAAGAGGAGCAGGGGGAGAGGAGGGAGACAGGTGAGGCTGGTTCAGGAGCACAGACACACTCGCAACTATAAATGAACCAAAAACAAATAAATAAACAAGTTTCAATGTTTTTTCATATTGGATATGGTATGTTATTGGTTATGGCCATGTTTTTATGATTTTATGATTATTTAAATGTATACAGTTATGTTTCATATGGGTGTAGTCTCTTTATTTCCCCCTCAAAATGCACCAGATTGATGCATTTAAATTTAAAAAAATCTTACCGGGGGGGCATGCCCCCGGACCCCCCTATAGGATTTGGGGTCCACCCCCACTTAAAATATGTTCACATAGGTTCCTAAATAGATTTGCATTTTTTTTTTAAAAGTAACCCATGTCCATATGTTTTATTTTTGGGTAGTAGATTTAGAGGGCTATCACTACGGGCAGCAACGCTGTAAAAATTGACAAATAAATCCAGCAAAATGGCACAAAAAACTGGTAGTGGCCTGGCTGGGTGTATAATTCCCGGCCTGACTTATTGTCCCAGTCCGGCCCTGTCCAACAGGCATGTGTGATACCTAAGGTATCGTGCAGCAGAGAGGTGTGATGTTCTCTGCTCACAGAGGATGAGAGAAACAGCATGTGGCACTAACAGGGTCAAAGGTGCATATGTCACAATGTCCCGTGAGGAGTTGAGCGCTTTCTCAGCAGCAGCCACTGCACGGAGACATTTAGGCAGACCAGCAGCCACAGGATCTAGCTTGGAGGAGAAATAGGCCACAGGCCTTTGTTTTCCCCCATGATCTTGAAGGAGAACTGAGGTCATACACCCATGTCGTTCATCCACTGCCTGAGTGAAAGGTTTAGTGTGATCAGGTAGGCCTAATGTTGGTGAGGATTGAAGAGCCAGCTTCATTTTAATGAAGGCTTCATTGGCTTCAGGTGTCCATATGAGGTGATCTGTAGGTTTCAAACCATTGACATGCATAATTGTACGCAGTGGCAACTCGATTGGAGAATAGTTTGGAATGAATGACCTGCAATATGAGCACATCCCCAAAAATGACATCATCTGTCGCTTAGTGACAGGTTTTGGCAGAGCAGCCAATGATGCAATACGCTTATCTGAAAGCGCTTTCCCCTCTCCTGAAATGACATGACCCAAAAATGTAACTGTTTTTTGTACATATTGGAGTTTTGACAAACTGGCTTTGTGGCCCTCGGCTGCGAGGTGCATTAACAAAGCAATGGTGTCGGTTTCACACTGTTCTGCTGTGGGTGCGCAAATCATAAGATCATCAACATACTGTATGAGAGCCATGCCTTTAGAAACTTGGAGAGAGACCAAACTTGTACACAATGCCTGGTTGTACACAGTAGGAGATTCACAGTAGCCTTGACACAAACGTGTGAATGTGTAAGGTTTACCATCATATTCAAATGCAAACCAGAACTGACTGTCTTTGTGTACAGGAACACTGAAAAATGCATTTGAGAGGTCTATGACAGTAAAGAATGCTGCAGAGGCTGGAACTTGGGAAAGAATCAGATAAGGATTTGGGACGAGCGGCGCTCGGGCATGCACTGCTGCATTCACAGCTCGTAAATCCTGGACAAATCTCCACTCGTCAGGAGGTTTGTCTCTGATCTTTTTGACAGGAAACACTGGAGTGCGTACGGGGAATCTTTACACGGAATAATGACCCCTTGTTTAAGCAGAGACAAGGGGCCGAATGCCATCAACAGCTTCACGTTTCAATGGGTACTGGGGTTGATTTGGACGGAAAGTGGACTTAGGAGTGATAACTACCGGTTCCGCAGAGCGAATCAATCCTACGTCATATTTGTGTGCTGCCCACAGTGTCTGAGGCACTGTTTTTAGCGCGTCAGGGAGCTCAGAAATATGACTGAAAAATGAGAACTCCGAGCCGGACGGGTTAACATAATCATCATTGTCTGTGAGGATCAGAGAACGTAGTACATGAACTGGCCAGTTAATGTTGTACTTCATGTACTGGGGAAAACTCAATCAATGGGTCGTCTGTGCTAGTCCAATCAGTACTAGATTCCCAGTCTTTAACGATTGGACCCAAATCCCTCCATCTATCAGTGGGCCCCCTGGCTAGTGAAATGTGTGGGACCGCCCCTGGGATTTGATACAGCTTGTGTTGTGCGGGTGTGAGTGTAACAGAGATGGCGCTACACAGTGAATCCCAATACATAGTTTTAAGCATGATCTCATCATTCAGACATTCCAGCAGGAAACTCTCATCAAAGCTTTTACACGGTTCATTAATCACTTTAGCAGTACAATGCAAATGAGAAGTTTCCATAAACACAGCAGGTGGAAAAACACGCTGTCAGGATATGTCAGCAGCCATTGATACACACTCAACAGTTCTTTATCATCCACAGTGGGGTTTTGCACCATCGCTGGAGATGGCCGTCGGGCTTTAAGACCCTCATTTGTGGAAATGAGGTCTAAGCCGAACCGGAGAATCAGATCTCTGCCCAGTAAATTTATCGGGCAGACTGATGATAAGAGGAAACTGTGTTTGACTGATGTGGGAAATGGATGACTGTCATCACCGTTATCTTTGCACTGAAGCGGTATAGAAAACTTCTCCTTTACAGTTACCCCAGCCGCTCCTATTGAGTGAATAAATCTGCAACTAAATTTGCAATCTGGCAAATCTGCCCTTTTTACAACCGAGTGGGTTGCCCCAGAATCAACCAGAAATGTAACATTAACACCCATAATAGCTAAAGTAAGTGTGGGATTTTTTTTTTAAATATTTCAGATATGTACCATTTTCAATTACAGACATTTTCTCTAAATCTTCCAATTTCTCAATAGCCTGTATGATGTGTGTGTGTGTGTTATCACTTCCCTGGTCAGATACTGCAGGCTGAATTTCCGTCTCGCTCGATTGGGCCCCTTCCTCCCCATCTGGTGTAGGTCAGTCTGATTGTGAATGGCCCCGTCCTTGCTGTCCCCCTCTGCCTCCGCTGCCAGTGTTCTGTGGGCAGTCCCAGAATCCAATGTTCAACACTGCCACACTTGAAACATCTTTCGTCGTTTGAAGGTCTTGCTTCTCGTCCTCTGCCTCGGAAAACCTCCTCTGCCTCTCCCTCTGTATTGTGAGCGGCCAGCATTCTGCGCGGCTTGCGCTGTGGCTGTGAGTCCGTTGAGGAAGGCATTACTGAGGTGTGTCTCCTAAACGCCTGCTTGGTCTCCTAGGGCATCGGGTTTGTTTATCCCGCTGTTGTCCCGGAATACTTGGGCCTGGTGGGGGTGGACGAGCTTGGAGTTGACGGGGAGTCTGTTGACTGCATGGCTGGGGCTTGTAGTGGCGGGGGAGGTGGTTGAGGTGGACCAGCCGGATTGCCAGGGTTGTACCCCGGGGGAGGGAAAGGATACCCAGTCGAGGAGAGGTCATCCAGGCCTGCAATGGAAGGACACAGAGATGTCTGGGTTTTACATGGTTTTGGAAATAATTTATTTTCCTTCTTTTCTTCACATTCATCTTCAACCTTAAGATTTTCTTTATTGCCGAGGCCAACTGCCTCCTTTCACGGCATTCTGCTTCATCCTCCCAGTATTTTAAACACTTTCTGTGAGTGTTCAGCTCCTCTAGGTCTTTTATTTTAATTGTATTTTTACTCTTCATTCCATCCTCATGTTCCTGTAATTTATTCTTTAGGTTTTGGATTTTTATCTTACTAAAAGAACCTCCCTTTGGAAATCCGAACATTTCCGTCCATATGTTTAATTTAGACAGACTGCTTTCACCGTGTTTGGCTCGCATGACATCTACAATCGGACCCTCAGGAGGATGTACCAGGCCCCCGTTCTGCTTTGCTCCCATAACAAAGTCTCTAAGTGTTTACTCTAAACACCCCGTGTTATCAAACACTATTTTTCACCCGTCGGTGATGTGATATTTGTTCCTCAGTAGAAATCACACAAAGACTGATCGTAATCCCAGGCTACGATTGGATATTATCAAATATCCTACTTTCGAGCGGTCCCTCTCATAAATGTCATGGAGTTTAATTACGTTTAACTTTAAACAATTTAGACACTGTACATCTCACCGAGTATTGAAAGCCTTTTGAGTTCGTTGGATCTCGTGAAGTCAATCGGTTCCACCCCGGCGCTGGTCCTCTCGTCCCGTACGGTTTCTGTCGAGGTAGAGGAGGATCCGAGGATCCCGGAGCGCGACCACCAGCGTCCGCAGGTGTCCCCAATCGAACTTGCAGAGATCCTGCCGACAACGCCAATTTGTTATGGAAATATTAGACCCAATCAATACTGTGGAGATACATAAGTCAGAATGATCAACAATAAATGGTGAAACAAGCAGAGTTGTCTTTCTGGTTATTTATTCGAAGCTTCGAAGACACAGGTCTCACAGAGTACAGAGTATTCTGAAAGAGTGCGCGCAGAGTAGAAAATGCATACAGGTTATGTAGGATCTTGTCAGTTCAACAACATTCCGTCACTTATCGAAAGGAGGGCCCTGGCAGGAGAGATAAGATTTCCAAAGGAACAGAAACTGTCAATCACTAATAGATTAAACTAGGAACTTGTTCAACAGGGGAAGTGAAGAAACTTTGTCAGCAGCAGATGGAGGAGACAAGAAATGGGGAACTTAAGTATGGGACAGGGAAGCTAACAGGAACTTGCCCATTGCCCTGTGCTTGGCACCCCGGTCCCTCATAAAGTTCAGACCTTAGGTGACCTTAAAGTGTCAATCACAAAGCAGACAAAGGACATGACCTAGAACACATCACCCAGACCTTACTCCTTCGTTTTTAAAGGTCATGAGTGTCAGTACATCCTTAGGGGAACTGTTGTAAGTGCTGACAGAGGTTGTAAGCTAAAATACATATTATCTGAAAACTGCTATGAGTGTAAAAAGGGTTATAGAGCCAAAACACATCATTTCGAGGAACTGCTGCAAATGATGTGACCATACAGTTAAAATATAACGTCTGCATTACATATAGGGTTTTAACCTACATAGATATAAAGTTTGCCACGACAGTGTGTCAACCGGTTACATTCCCTCCTAAAATACGGGTACAAAGGGAAGTAACAAAACACAAAAACAACCGGGCGAGAGAAAAAGGGAGAGGAAACTGACTGCTGAAGCCACAACGTGATGCTTTAAAGGGGACCTATCATGCAAAATGCACTTTTGTACGTCTTTTATACACAAATATGTGTGTCCCCGGTGTGTCAGGGAACTCACCAAGTGTCAGAAAACACAACCCTCTCTCTTTTCCTCCATACCCAAATCTCTAAAAATGGGGCTGCAACGGAGCTGATACAGATTTGAATTTTTCTGACGTCAGAAAAGGGGTGCTCCGCCTATATGGACAACTCTCCACCTATCAGCGGAATGGGGGGTTGGGCCACAGCCATTGCCACTCGAAAGCGCTGGAGACACTGTAGTACATATGCCAGGCCTGTAAGTGGCGCTGTAGTCTGCCACAAAAGCAGAATCAGCCCTTGCAAAAACAGGGCTGGAAAGAGCAAATAGAGTGAAATGAGGCATGGCTAAAATGCATGATCTGTTTGGTATTTTGAAATAAAAAAACTTCACAGACATGTTTTATATAGGAATGGCTAGTGATGTTACGTATTGCGCCGAGGCTTCGGCGCGTGTGTCGAGTAATCCCCGAAGCTTTTTGTGAAGCATGTATCGAGGCTTGTATCGTTTTGGGCCAGTGACGTCATCGATGACAAACGAAGCCTCGCTGCCTGTCGATACCACGTGACTGCTTCAGGAAGCGATTCAGATCGGTTGAACCACAACGCTCATAATACCCATGGATGTATACTAAGAATCATATTACCCCTCCTGTACCCGGGCTCGGTGACACGATGGAATCAAGAGAGCTCAGACCCTCACTTATATAGAGGTGGGAACATGTCATAAGTATAAATGGATACAAGCATAAATAAATGTAGGAATAAAAACATGAACAAATAAATGAATAAATACAGGAATAATATGTTGCAGTGTTTTCAGTGAGATTTAGTGTGTGTGCTGTGGCTCAGCTGGAAAGCAGTTGACTCACGACCGCAGGGTCCCTGGTTCAACGACTGAACAATACGTATTTTTTGTTGTTTATAAAAGCTACAGCTAAATGAGATAATGTAGTTAATAAATGTATTCTTTGATATGGTTTAGCCTTTCTCAAACTACAACATGGTTAAGTTTATGAATATTATTAAGGAATACAAATCCCTCTACACCATTGGGAAAGCTTAATATTTTGTTTAATACAAAAAAACAGGGAAAGGCTTGAAAAACACTGAGTTGAGACTCAGGGTGCAGGGTGAGGGTCTCAGTGCAGGTATTCAGGCTCCATTGAATCCCCCTCTGGTTCTTGTGCTGAAAGAGGGAGTAACCGACAGGAGAAAGGGTTATACACACCTATATAGCACACCTATTGGATGGGAAATTGCCTTGGGGAGAGAAGGTGTGGTCTCTGTTCCCAACTGAAGTTATGGAACTTTATTATTTGTGAGTTTAACAAAGTATGATAAATGGCATCAGTAACAGATGTGATATGAATTTCTATAAAGTTGTCTCACATTCTTGGTCATATTTTATATACAACATGTCCAGTAAGTATAAAGTGTTTCCTAATACTGTGTATTCAACCACTATGGAATATGTATGTGGGCAAACAAAACTGAGTTGTTCTGTGTGTGAAGTAACCTCAAGTCACTCCGCAGGCACATTTTGATGCAGACCAGTTTGTCAAGACAAAAAAGGGCAAGACTAGGCTGAGAGCAGAGGCTATACCCACCATCTTCGTGCATCGCCCTGTTGTCAAAAAGAGAAGGGCCCCTGCATCACTACAAAGCCCATAGCTCATGATCACAGCGATAGTGTGAAAGGTGACACAGGTATAATAAGTATGAACTCTTAGTAACAAAAGTAATATTTCTTATTTTTAAGTGGTATAATATTTTAAATGTTCGAACATTTACACTGCCATGTCTTCTACTTACATTAGTCTCAAAGATTGAGGGAAGAAGGGAAGGGATCACTGCCCTCCACCTGCCAGCACCCAGCCAGAGGAGCGCAAACAACAAAAACAAGCAAGGTGTCCCGTCATGTACCTGGAAGTTTGGGTTGGGTTCGGAAACAGTTGGGTTGGGTTCGGAAACAGTTCTAAATTGGTTTGAATCCTACTTAAAGGACAGAAACAACTTTGTTTCTATAGGTAAATACACATCTGAGTTGACAAATATGACATGTGGGGTACCTCAAGGCTCCATCTTGGGGCCTCTTCTCTTTAACGTCTACATGCTACCACTGGCTCAGATAATGAAGAACAACAAAATAAGTTACCATAGCTATGCGGATGACACACAAATGTACGTAACAATTTCACCAGGAGACTATGCTCCAATTCAAACACTGAGTAAGTGCATTGAACAAATCAATGACTGGATGTGTCAGAACTTTCTCCAATTAAACAAAGATAAAACTGAGGTAATGGTTTTTGGAGCCAAGGCAGAACGTATAAAAGTTAGCGCTGAGCTTCAGTCTGCAATGTTCAAAACAACAGATAAAGCCAGAAATCTAGGTGTAGTCATGGACTCTGACCTGAGTTTCAACAGTCATATTAAAACAGTTACTAAATCAGCCTACTATCACCTAAAGAACATATCTAGGATTAAAAGACTAATGTCACAGCAGGATTTGGAAAAACTTGTCCATGCTTTTATCTTCAGTAGACTCGACTACTGCAATGGTGTCTTCACAGGTCTCACTAAAAAATCTATTAGAAAGCTGCAGCTGATTCAGAACGCCGCTGCTCGAGTCCTCACTAACACTAAGAAAGTGGATCACATCACTCCTGTTCTGAAGTCTTTACACTGGCTTCCTGTGTGTCAAAGAATAGATTTCAAAATACTGCTGCTGGTTTATAAAGCACTGAATGGTTTAGGCCCAAAATACATTTCTGACCTCCTGCTAAATTATGAACCATCCAGATCTCTCAGGTCTTCAGGGACTGGTCAGCTTTCTGTCCCCAGAGTGAGAACTAAACATGGAGAAGCAGCGTTCAGTTATTATGCTCCAAATATCTGGAACAAACTCCCAGAAACCTGCAGGTCCGCTGCAACTCTGACTACTTTTAAATCCAGGCTGAAGACTTTTCTTTTTGTCGCTGCTTTTAATTGAACTATTCACATCTTAAACTGCACTGTAACTTTTATTCATGTATTTTTTTTTCTTTTAATGTTTATTTTATTTGCTTTTCTTTTTAATGACTGATTTTAAATGCCATTTTCTTAATGTCTTTCATTTTTTGTAAAGCACTTTGAATTGCCTTGTGTTGAAAAGTGCTATATAAATAAACTTGCCTTGCCTTGCCTTGCCTTGGCAAAATGGAGTAAGAGAGGGACTTGAAAAACCTTGGTGGCTCTCTACTCATGTTGTTACAGTTGTCTTGGTTACAGCTCTCAAGTTTTTTTTTGTGCCATTTCCACATCTTTAGAAAATATGAAAAAATTGAAGTGAAATCAACCTCTTCTCTGGAGAACAAACTTCGATTTCCCTGTCTTGTGAGTTTGTAGTCTTGCAGTCTTGCTCCTCCACCTGTAACATCACTGCCCCTCCACCTGCCATACAGTAGGTTACTAACAAGATTACTTATATAATACAGTGATAGAATACATGTTTAGTATGCTTACTTATATAAAACAGTAGTATTAAAATTGCCTTGTGTTTTCACTCTCACTTAAGTCCCTCTCCCTTTGCCATCAATCCAAAATCAGCTGAGCTGCAACATTATACAGACAGGTAATAATCTAATATTTAACTCCCTCCACCCCCGCATACAATCCCGTTTAGAAGCCCCTCTTCTCTAATTCAACAATGTTGGACGAAATGACATTAAGAGAACGGAATTTACAATTAAAAGGCTGTTCAACGTGTGTTGCTAACTTGATTCGGTATCCTAGCTTGATCTGTTATCTGTAAACGTTCCCTAAATCTACTAATTTAGGGATAATCCACTGACATCCTTTAATACACATGTTAATTTGAATCAGATGTACTGATAATATCACAGACATGTTTTATATAGGTATGGCTAGTGATGTTACGTATTGCGCCGAGGCTTCGGTGCGTGTGTCGAGTAATCCCCGAAGCTTTTTGTGAAGCATGTATCGAGGCTTGTATCGTTTTGGGCCAGTGACGTCATCGATGACAAACGAAGCCTCGCTGCCTGTCGATACCACGTGACTGCTTCAGGAAGCGATTCAGATCGGTTGAACCACAACGCTCATAATACCCATGGATGTATACTAAGAATCATATTACCCCTCCTGTACCCGGGCTCGGTGACACGATGGAATCAAGAGAGCTCAGACCCTCACTTATATAGAGGTGGGAACATGTCATAAGTATAAATGGATACAAGCATAAATAAATATAGGAATAAAAACATGAACAAATAAATGAATAAATACAGGAATAATATGTTGCAGTGTTTTCAGTGAGATTTAGTGTGTGTGCTGTGGCTCAGCTGGAAAGCAGTTGACTCACGACCGCAGGGTCCCTGGTTCAACGACTGAACAATACGTATTTTTTGTTGTTTATAAAAGCTACAGCTAAATTAGATAATGTAGTTAATAAATGTATTCTTTGATATGGTTTAGCCTTTCTCAAACTACAACATGGTTAAGTTTATGAATATTATTAAGGAATACAAATCCCTCTACACCATTGGGAAAGCTTAATGTTTTGTTTAATACAAAAAAACAGGGAAAGGCTTGAAAAACACTGAGTTGAGACTCAGGGTGCAGGGTGAGGGTCTCAGTGCAGGTATTCAGGCTCCATTGAATCCCCCTCTGGTTCTTGTGCTGAAAGAGGGAGTAACCGACAGGAGAAAGGGTTATACACACCTATATAGCACACCTATTGGATGGGAAATTGCCTTGGGGAGAGAAGGTGTGGTCTCTGTTCCCAACTGAAGTTATGGAACTGTATTATTTGTGAGTTTAACAAAGTATGACAAATGGCATCAGTAACAGATGTGATATGAATTTCTATAAAGTTGTCTCACATTCTTGGTCATATTTTATATACAACATGTCCAGTAAGTATAAAGTGTTTCCTAATACTGTGTATTCAACCACTATGGAATATGTATGTGGGCAAACAAAACTGAGTTGTTCTGTGTGTGAAGTAACCTCAAGTCACTCCGCAGGCACATTTTGATGCAGACCAGTTTGTCAAGACAAAAAAGGGCAAGACTAGGCTGAGAGCAGAGGCTATACCCACCATCTTCGTGCATCGCCCTGTTGTCAAAAAGAGAAGGGCCCCTGCATCACTACAAAGCCCATAGCTCATGATCACAGCGATAGTGTGAAAGGTGACACAGGTATAATAAGTATGAACTCTTAGTAACAAAAGTAATATTTCTTATTTTTAAGTGGTATAATATTTTAAATGTTCGAACATTTACACTGCCATGTCTTCTACTTACATTAGTCTCAAAGATTGAGGGAAGAAGGGAAGGGATCACTGCCCTCCACCTGCCAGCACCCAGCCAGAGGAGCGCAAACAACAAAAACAAGCAAGGTGTCCCGTCATGTACCTGGAAGTTTGGGTTGGCAAAATGGAGTAAGAGAGGGACTTGAAAAACCTTGGTGGCTCTCTACTCATGTTGTTACAGTTGTCTTGGTTACAGCTCTCAAGTTTTTTTTTGTGCCATTTCCACATCTTTAGAAAATATGAAAAAATTGAAGTGAAATCAACCTCTTCTCTGGAGAACAAACTTCGATTTCCCTGTCTTGTGAGTTTGTAGTCTTGCAGTCTTGCTCCTCCACCTGTAACATCACTGCCCCTCCACCTGCCATACAGTAGGTTACTAACAAGATTACTTATATAATACAGTGATAGAATACATGTTTAGTATGCTTACTTATATAAAACAGTAGTATTAAAATTGCCTTGTGTTTTCACTCTCACTTAAGTCCCTCTCCCTTTGCCATCAATCCAAAATCAGCTGAGCTGCAACATTATACAGACAGGTAATAATCTAATATTTAACTCCCTCCACCCCCGCATACAATCCCGTTTAGAAGCCCCTCTTCTCTAATTCAACAATGTTGGACGAAATGACATTAAGAGAACGGAATTTACAATTAAAAGGCAGTTCAACGTGTGTTGCTAACTTGCTTCGGTATCCTAGCTTGATCTGTTATCTGTAAACGTTCCCTAAATCTACTAATTTAGGGATAATCCACTGACATCCTTTAATACACATGTTAATTTGAATCAGATGTACTGATAATATCCGCAATATAAATCTTTAAACTTCTTCTTACCTTTAAAAGTCCGTCACGAACGGTCTATTATGCTGCAACTCTATAGCTCTGCTAGCCTTGGCGCTAACTTCCGGGGAACGATTGAGAGGCTCCACGATCCGCCATTGCTGTAAAAAAGTGGTCCATTGGAGTGAACGGAGATGACATAACTCTCAGTCTATATGGCGCTGCTCTCACCCATGCGTTCGTTCATTTGAGTCCGCCATTATAGCTCCTCTCGGATGAAATCACTCAAACTCAAACTTCCAGAAGTATACTTTGTCCACCGTGCCCTCGAGTCTCACTGCCAGGAATTTGACCGCGCTACTCTGGTAAGTTACGTCTTGCCTTTGCACAGTCTTTAAATGATTTGTTATTCATTTCTGCATCTAATGCTCTTTGTGTCGCATGGTGTGTTAGTTTGATTTGAGCTCTTGTTAGCTAGCCTAGATTTAATATCTGCCTCACTTGAAAAATGATTTAAACCTGTAAGACAGTATTTTATATTGCTTTAAGTTATATCTCAAAGTGGAACGTTTGTGTTGCAAAAGTTCTCTGGAAAATTCGAATCGCAAATGGCGGGAGTTTTTTTTCTTCTCTTTTGTTACTGCATGCATGTATGGTCATATTTTATTAACTTAGAGGCATAGAGGATTTAAGTTCATTTCATCCACTACAATTACCACAACCATGCATTCTGCATGTTTGTAAAAGCAAGCCAACTTGAAATACTAGACTATTCATTTTACAATGGGTTTCAAGTTAGCTTGC
Organism: Pogonophryne albipinna; assembly: GCA_028583405.1. Classification (NCBI taxonomy): domain Eukaryota; kingdom Metazoa; phylum Chordata; class Actinopteri; order Perciformes; family Artedidraconidae; genus Pogonophryne; species Pogonophryne albipinna. Next base: position 34,672 of record JAPTMU010000583.1, read on the forward strand.
TTTTACAAAATATGCACAGGGTGTCCACGGGGTCTTAAAAAGTATTAAAAGTTGATAAATCAATTTAGCGAAAATTAAGGCTATTAAAAAGTATTAAAAAGTATTAAACGGCATTTTCCAAGGTATTAAGAAGGTCCACAGCAACGACAACATGAAACACACTTTAATTTACTGAAACAACATGTCGGGAAACCCCCTCAAGGTGGCCCCATGCATAGCGTGCCATAAAATGCTGCTTCTTTGTTTCGTTGCCTTGCTCCGCTCTGTGGGGGGGGTTATCTGCTGGTGGACTACCTGAGAGATATCCAGCAGGAGAACACGCCGTCCACCGCGGAGAATAAACAGAAGGGCAACCATGCTCCGGGGTCTTCTTCGCTGCTTTTGGTGTATTTTGTGGCGGCAGCAGCGCCACTTACAGGCCTGGCATATGTACTACAGCATTTCCAGCGGTCTAGACTCTAGTGTGAACGGACCTATGGAATGGACACGTTAATGAATCGAATGCGTGTGACATGAATCGAATGCGTGTGAACGGAAGACTTTTTTGCGTTTGCATAAGCGTTTTACTGTATGCGTCCTCGTGGGGCCGGGGTCTAAGCCAAACTATATCCGGTCACAGAGATCTGCTATTTTAAAGTAAGGTCAACCCATATCGACCCTAAATATAGTCTATATTAAGAACGAGAAAAGTCTTAACATATATATCGTTTTTTGTAAACATATGACAAATGTGTGAGGGTGATGATGTCAGAGCATCGTCCTATGTGCCGGGCTTAGCCCCGGACAGCCCCAGCCCAATTTAACCCCTGGGTATTTGTGAGGGAGCTCCTATATGGCATTACCCCGCTGAAGCTCACCAAAGTTTAATATATTTCATAGTTCAAAGTTTTGTCAATAGTTTTGTTTATTGGTCAAATACTGGTTTCTAATGATTTCTGAGGAGTTTTGCTGGAATGAAAGAGCACAGAGTACAGAAGCAACAAAGCAGCATACTGCATTAAACCTGACCTTCACAGAGAGTTGAAGTTCATGTGGAGAGGAGGCTTCAGTAGTCTGTCTGCACTCTGTTTAGTTGTGCTATCTTACAATCAATATAGTAAATGTGAGGTAAAGTGTGTCGCCAATGTAACCGGTTAGAACTCGAAGTAGCAATGAGGTCTTAAAATGTATGGAAAGGGTCTTAAAAAAGGTCTTAAAAGGTATTAAATTTGACTTCAGGATTCCTGCATATCCCCTGATGCAGAACGCACGGTTGTGGCACAACGTTAGTGGATACAATTAACGTAAATCCTCTATGCCTCTAAGTTAATAAAACATGCCCAGACATCCATGCGGTAACAAAAGAAGAAAGCGCGCCGCCTGCCGCCATTTTATGCTCGAAAATAGTGTTTCTCTGATCATTTTGTGAAAACTTAGCAACCCAGCTAACCTTCAATGTTTTTTGTCTTTAGGCTGAAACTGAAGCAACTGGCAGATAAAGGGCTTCTTCAACCTGGTAAGCAGTGGAGAAACTGTAACGCGCTTGGGGGGGGAGGGGGGAGCCTGTGGTGCTAGTGGAGCCTCGCAACAGCGAAACTGTGGTGGCTTACACTGTAGGTGCGCTGCGTTTGGGGGGGGGGGTGCTAGTGTGTGTTAAGATGAGAGATAAAAACCATCCCTTGATTGCAAAGTTAATGCAGACTATCTTTGCCCTGCGGCGCAATGAGATCATCAATGATGAGCTACCTGTTGGAGAGATCCTGGAACGCTGGCCTGCCTTGACAATGGAGTCACAGGTGAAAATATTTTAGATATTATAACTATATAATAATTTTGTGTGCCTTTGTCACTGATAACTTGGCATGTTTACTCAGATTTTGCATGTCATGTTTCTGTTTATCTCTGCTGCCTTCAGTCCACATATACATTGTACTCTGAATTAAATAGTCATTTTATATTTGTGCAGAGTTTCACAGGATAACGAACCTCAACCTGAAGAACCACTTTTACGCGGAGTTGGATCGGCATGCTGTTGAGCTTGTTCAGGAAGAAGGCGGCACGCAAAGGCGAAGTGTCTGAAGTTCAGCTCTTCACCGCCTATGCCCTCCAGGTGAGTCGGTTAAGCCTCTTGGTGTTTTATTATCATACTAGAGTGGATTTTCTGTGTGGGACACACACACATACATAGACACATACACACATACAAACAGACACACATACATACATACACACATACATACATACACACACATGCACACACATAGATACACATACACAGGCACACACAGACACACACATACATAGACACATATTGAAACATAAATGAATGAAATCAATGAATACAAGCAGAACACGTAAAGTAAACATGTTAATAATAGAAATGTTATTAAAATACATTTTTGAAAGTGTTTCAAAAGAGTACACTGAGGTAATAGCATTTGTGTCCCTATTCAGACTTGGTGTAATTATGAATATTATCTAAGGTAATTAACTCCTCTGTTAAATAAATTGTGAGCCATAGTCCAGTAAGTATAAAGTGTTTCCTAATACTGTGTATTCAACCACTATGGAATATGTATGTGGGCAGACAAAACTGAGTTGTTCTGTGTGTGAAGTAACCTCAAGTCACTCCGCAGGCACATTTTGATGAAGACCAGTTTGTCAAGACAAAAAAGGGCAAGACTAGGCTGAGAGCAGAGGCTAGTATGTAGCCTCCAAGGTTGTTGAAACACAGTGGCCTATTCTAATGCTGATAGTTGCTGGTTTGTTTAGGATTATAAACCATGCTGGTTATTTTGGTATTTCATCTATTTCATTACTCATTGTTACATAGAGTTTGGAGAATATGTATCCTACCTCTTTGTGTAATTGCCCTTTTCTCCTCTTAATAAGATCATTGTTAGTCTTTTAAAATGAATCTAGTTTTCACCTTAGAAGCTCTCTCAAAGGCTGGTAGTCTATAAATAACTTTTACCTGCAGGGTCTCAGCTTAACTGCAAGGGCAACTTTTATTATAAAACATCATCCTTTTGAGAGTTTTCTTATAGGTTTGTCACAAGGTAAAACTCTTTGTACCAGGATGCTTTATGAATACACCCTCTGACATTGTGTAAGCTTTTCCGGAGAGAACAAATAAAGAAAAAAGAAAAAACCAGGGCGTGGGTGCTTGAAAAGTGGGTGTGTCAACCTCTCTATATAAACCAAGGTGTCCGTGATCTCTTCACAAATCCTACTCTTCCATCCTCTCTACCTACTCAGGCTTTCATTGAATTTGGTAAGTGAACATTTTTCTTTAAGTCCATTTAGACATTACATTACATTGCATTTAGCTGATGCTTTTATCCAAAGCGACTTACAATAAGTGCATTCGACCAAGAAGATACAAACTTGAAGAAAACAGAATCATATAAGTACTCAGGTTTTCATACGTAGAGCCAAAACATTTCAAGTGCTACTCAACTGGCTTTAGATAAGCCAGCCCTTTATTAGTATATAAGTGCTTTGTTAGTCGTTTTATTGCTCGAAGTGGAGTCGAAAGAGATGAGTTTTCAGTCTGCGCCGGAATGAATCATTAACCATTGTGCATTTGAATTGTCTAAATAGTTGATATCTAAAATGTAGCATTATGTTTTATTAGTGCTATGTATAGGATTTAAATGTCAATGCGTAGAAAGATTATAGCAATTCTCTGATTTACATATTATAGTGACATTCATCAAATTGTGGGAATTCTGTCAATTTGAAAATGCAAAGTTGTTTGAAAAGTCATGCAAAAGGTAGGAGAAACTGAGATGAAATGAAGGAGGAACAACACGTAAAGGAGTCTGGAAATCAGACTAGATGTGTTTGGTTGCCTTGAATTGTTTTGGAAAGATGCAGAATTGCCGACCACACCAAATCACGAATGAGCTTTTCTGTTGCCCCACCCAAACATGACTTTATCATGTCTGTTGTTCAAAACCAAGGGTACATTTAGTAATTACCCCTTAAAGAAAAGATGAGCAAGATTTTAACCCACCGTTTTCAAATAATCAGTAATGTTCACAAGACAAATGATGGTTGGGCAGTAAGAATCTTGATCCTAGCACGCTCCAAGAATCCATTTATAAATAAATAAACACTGAACTACACAGTCAACAGTATTTTTTCGTTTCAGCAAACATGGGAGAAAGCATGCTGGGGGCCATGGCAGTATTGATGAAGAACTTCTATAAGTATGCTGGAACAGACGGAGACAACCCTTCAATGAGCAAGGCAGAACTTCGTGATATGCTCACCACGGAGATTCCTGATATGGTCGTAAGTAAAAAAGATGGAGCACGATTGTAATATAGATCTGTGTATGCCACTTTAAAAAAAATTATGTTTTAAAATCTAATAAAAACTTCTGTGGACTTTATCTCTTTAGGGGGACCCAGAAAAGTTGAAGGCATTCTTCGCCGGCATGGATAGGGACAATGATGGACAAGTTTCTTTCAATGAGTATATCGTGCTTGTCGGATGCTTAATGGTGATACTCAAGGAAATGATGTCATGAATACAGTACATGTCATTATCATGTGTTCTGAGTGAACACAAATAAATCATTGATGGGTTCTTATGTTAGCTTAAATAACCTGAAAGGTGCTGTCTTTGAGCATAAATCATTGATTTCTAATATCAGATGTTAACTAACAAAAATAAATGTTGTCACATTGTATAATTGTTTGTGTGTGTTATTAAACCAAAGAGATATTGTGAGAACTCCTACAGCCAGCCCTCTCTTTAAAATGCGTTATTAAATATTATTTAGAGCCTACTCTGAAAAGCCATAGAACATGTTAAAAAATATCTCTTGGCTCCTAATTAAGAGATCTATCCTAAAAGTGCTGTACAGATAAATAAAAAATTACACATTGCAGCTCACAAAACAAAAAATAAATAGTAAGAATACCAAATAAACAAGAATACAAATATCAGCCATGTAGTAAAAATATATACAATTTTAAAAAGCAACAAAGTGCAGAACGCTAAGAGAAGAGGTGGGTTTTAAGACTTAAGATTGAAAAACGGACAGTGTAGAAGTCTAATGTGGAGCGGCAGAGCGTTCCACAGTTTAAGAGCCGCAGCAGCGAAAGCACGGTCTTTGAGCTTTAGCTTGGTTCTGGCCTGGGTACATTCAGGAGCAGGTGATCAGCTGACCTGAGAGGGCGAGTGGGCGTATTTCAGAATATTGTGTTATGATTATATGTATTAATGATTACCACAGCTGGTAAATGTGGAACTATGTTTAATTACTGTATTTAGCGCTGGGTAGCTTGTGTACTTTATCCAGGTGTAACTAAATTCTCATTTAAGTGATTTTATAGAATATATATTATCATTAATCCGAATCTGCAAAGTAACTAAAGTTATCAAATAAATGTAGTGAAGTGTACAAGTATACGATATTCACCTCTGAATTTTAGTGTGCTAGAACTTCTTCAAAAAACTTGATTCAAAGGCTTTATTGTCATACAGTATGCACAGTAGCTACAGTGTAGATATGGCAATGGAAAACCTAAGTCCCAAGCTCCTCCAACAATGCAACATGATATAGGACATCACATTTTTTAATTAAATAAAAATAGTGCAATAAGAAACAGAACAACAAATATTACAGATTTTGTCGCAGGACCAATTTGCAAGTAATGCAGATGTCAGAAAAATAATAATAAAATAAGCAAAATGATGCAGAGAATGTTAAGTTATGTTACTACTGTTTTGCTTCTTTCATAAAAACAATAATTAGAACAATCAATGAATCAACTAAAATAGACTAGAATATAAAGAGAGACTCCTTAGTTAGTCGTTTTATAAACTCTTTAGCCTTGCTGTGAAAAACCCTGACAGATACCAGGCATGCAGGCACCTATCAATACCTGCATGCCTGTCAGGGTTTTTACATGTAGTCATTTACTTTGTACTGGGATGCACCCTGCGAGGCCAAATGTGCTAGTTTGACTAGCGAAGGATATTATTCTGAAACTTCAATTCGATATTGGCCCTGAAGAAAAAACAACGTTTATAAAGTGTGTCACGTACAAACAGAAAAATAACGCAATAACAAAAAGGAAAGTTCACTGCAGTCAAGATATTGAAACATAAATGAATGAAATCAATGAATACAAGCAGAAAACATAAAGTAAACATGTTAATAATAGAAAAGTGATTAAAATACATTTTTGAAAGTGTTTCAAAAGAGTACACTGAGGTAATAGCATTTGTGTCCCTATTCAGACTTGGTGTAATTATGAATATTATCTAAGGTAATTAACTCCTCTGTTAAATAAATTGTGAGCCATAGTTAGTATGTAGCCTCCAAGGTTGTTGAAACACAGTGGCCTATTCTAATGCTGATAGTTGCTGGTTTGTTTAGGATTATAAACCATGCTGGTTATTTTGGTATTTCATCTATTTCATTACTCATTGTTACATATAGTTTGGAGAATATGTATCCTACCTCTTTGTGTAATTGCCCTTTTCTCCTCTTAATAAGATCATTGTTAGTCTTTTAAAATGAATCTAGTTTTCACCTTAGAAGCTCTCTCAAAGATTGGTACTCTATAAATAACTTTTACCTGCAGGGTCTCAGCTTAACTGCAAGGGCAACTTTTATTATAAAACATCATCCTTTTGAGAGTTTTCTTATAGGTTTGTCACAAGGTAAAACTCTTTGTACCAGGAAGCTTTATGAATACACCCTCTGACATTGTGTAAGCTTTTCCGGAGAGAACAAATAAAGAAAAATGAAAAAACCAGGGCGTGGGTGCTTGAAAAGTGGGTGTGTCAACCGGTTACATTCCCTCCTAAAATACGGGTACAAAGGGAAGTAACAAAACACAAAAACAACCGGGCGAGAGAAAAAGGGAGAGGAAACTGACTGCTGAAGCCACAACGTGATGCTTTAAAGGGGACCTATCATGCAAAATGCACTTTTGTACGTCTTTTATACACAAATATGTGTGTCCCCGGTGTGTCAGGGAACTCACCAAGTGTCAGAAAACACAACCCTCTCTCTTTTCCTCCATACCCAAATCTCTAAAAATGGGGCTGCAACGGAGCTGATACAGATTTGAATTTTTCTGACGTCAGAAAAGGGGTGCTCCGCCTATATGGACAACTCTCCACCTATCAGCGGAATGGGGGGTTGGGCCACAGCCATTGCCACTCGAAAGCGCTGGAGACGCTGTAGTACATATGCCAGGCCTGTAAGTGGCGCTGTAGTCTGCCACAAAAGCAGAATCAGCCCTTGCAAAAACAGGGCTGGAAAGAGCAAATAGAGTGAAATGAGGCATGGCTAAAATGCTTGATCTGTTTGGTATTTTGAAATAAAAAAACTTCACAGACATGTTTTATATAGGTATGGCTAGTGATGTTACGTATTGCGCCGAGGCTTCGGCGCGTGTGTCAATTAACAGATTAACATTTAGTGTAACTTATGTATATTATTTCGTTTTATTTAAAAAAAAAAAGGGTGATGGTTCATGCTTGATAACTTTTAGTTCACATTTCAATAAATTGTATTTGCATTCCTTTTGTCCGTTATTCTTACTGAAAATGTTAGATTACACATTCACATCTGACTGAAGATTGGCACCATTTATGTATGACGTTGCAAACTCAGCGGTACAAGGCACAAGTATTGTGAAGCTCATAAAGTGAGGCAAATGCATTTGATCAGCTGACTTTTTTTTTTTGCCAAACTTTATAGGCCTGACAATAATCACACTGTCTCTGAGGTGCAACGTAAAACACAAAACAACACACAAATAAAGTTCCTGTTAGACTACAAAACTATTCAGTGTGCAGGTCTTTGTGTTACAATATAAGTGTCTCTTAGTGAATGTCCTGTACTGCTCTTAAATCTCATCACATCAGCTTCTCCTTTCCCTCTTGGATCTTCTGGACCCTCAGAGAAAGAGAAAATGGTGAAGCAGTCCTGTCTCTCAGGCGTGTCCTTTCCTAACAGAAATATCAAAAAACATATTATTGCAGAGCAAGTGTGTTATTTAAGAAAGAGGTGTGTTTGTTTGTTCAGGGGCTATAAATATAATGATTTTTTTTATTTGAATGTGTTTTTTAAATCCAACAGTGTACTACAAAGATAATCAGATTATGAATAAACCGTTCTAAATTCATCAACATTGAAATAAATGTATTATTAAAATAATATTTAACTGTTATCAAAACTTAGTGCAACTGTAGAAGCTTGCTCTGTTCGGTTGTCTCACTGAAAGAATCACTTTTAACATGTTTTTTTACAGTCAATATGCAGAGACAAAGGGTCGCAGTTCTCACTATGTTCAATCATATTTGCCTTAAATACATTGAAATGTGAAAGTTGAACAAAAAAGTGATGTTGCTTGGTAAAATGTAACCTTTTTCTAAGAAAGTACACTCAACATCACTGATGTGTAGGTGATCTAGTATTCAGTCATGTTTAATGGCATGTATATCAGTGTATTAGAGTCATTACTTTATGCATTCTTTGTAAAGTATGAAAAAGGTGTACCTTGGAATCCGTGCTGAAGTTCTCTGCTGTTAGGAGTCCAGATCTGTCTCTCCTCCTCTGGTCCAGCCTGTCTGGAAAAATAAATAAAATGTAAAGTTACATGCGTGGGTTACAGACTTCTTTACATGCAAACAAGTAGATAGAAGATAGATAGAAGAGTTACGACAACGGAAGTCCAAAAACGGTTATCGTCACGTGGTTCATGTAGACGAGGATCGTTCCCCGGAAGTTCATGGCGGGCAATGTGAATGCATTGATAACAGGAGATAGAACTACGATTTTTGGTAATTATTAGTGAATAAAGGTTTTGATTTGCAATATTTATACAACAAATCGATATGTGTATGTATTTACATCAATATGTTTAAAAAAATAAAATAGAATTTGCTAATATTAAGTGATAATATTAGGATTAGTGTGAACAACTAGTTTACATGTTAGGCTAACAGTGCCTTGGTTAAAGAGCCTGTTGCTGTTTATTTATAGCTTTGAATTCTTTAAAACCAATATTATCTTCTTAAACTTGTATGGTAGTCAGGAGCATCACTTTCTAATGTTTATTGATATATTTAGAGGGAGGGGATCTAAAGTAATGCTTTAAAATTCAGATTAGATTAATTTCTACCATTTTCTTAAATTCATGGTAGTTTCAGTAATCCCATGGTAATTGAGGACACAAGTTATCTAAATGACTAATGTCATCTTTATGGCTTTCAGAAAGGACAGGAGACCGACAGGTGACTATCAAAGGACTAGCAGCAGCAGCAGCATGATGATGATGATGATGATGTTAAATGTGTTGTTTTAGGAAC
>JAPTMU010000584.1:2500-7500 GCA_028583405.1 Pogonophryne albipinna
ACTCTCTCTCTCAGGTGTACCTGCAGGTCTGCTATGGGTTCTGCCAGGTCTGGTCGGTGTGGATGGACTTCAGGTCGTTTGCACAGCGTCAAGTCATGTGCTTGACTTTAAATGCTTAACGAAGAGAGAAACAAAGTGAGAGACAGACAGGGTGATAGACAGACAGGTGAGGACAGACATGTGAGAGACAGACAGGGTGAGAGACGGACAGGTGAAACACAGACAGGTGAGACAGACAGGTCAGAAACAGACAGGTGAGGACAGACATGTGAGAGACAGACAGGGTGAGACACATACAGGTGAGAACAGACAGGGGAGAGACAGACAGGACAGAGAGAGTTTTCTATGTGCGTCAGAAAACACACACACAGGGATGCAGCATCGCAAATATATCCACTTTGGAGTGGCTTCCGGGGACATACTACATATCAAATCACATCTACAAATCGAGCCGAAGCTAACAAGCATAGTCTCGACTGCCTAGCATGTGGGGAATGGGGAGAGAAAATCATAATTCGACTTTGAAGACTTGAAATGGCCATAAGTCATTCCAACAGGTGGGCATGCTTACCCCACTTGGTGTGTGCGTTGCCTCCGCCCCCTCCAAGGTGCACAGCGAGTTTTGAAGCAAATTGGTGAATTTTTCATTTTAAATATTCACTAGGATAAGGGGCTATTTACCACCACACGTGTCGTTTACAATGTGTATATCTGGGGCTACGAGGTGGGCATCTGTACGGGACCTGCTCTGGGTGATAGCTTAGGCCCACGGCTATAATGTGTGAGAGATTTGGGCCCGGTGGCGGTCTTCCTTGTTACAGCAATTGGAGTTTTAAAACTTAAAACGGCCATAAGTCGTTCCAGCGGGTGGGCAACTGTAGCCCACTTTGTGTGTGCGTTGCACCCGCCCCCTTGCAGGTGCCCACCGAGTTTGAGGCAAATTGGAGCATTTTTCAGTTAAAGGGACCTTTAAATGTATGTAATACACGTGGAATAAATACTATCTGTTGCCCAGGAGAGGGCGCCAAATCTTAGGGTTAAGGGTTAGGGTTAGGGTTAAGGTTAGAACCCTATATCCCCTGATAATAGTGATACTAATGAAACTATTTTGAAAACAATGAAGAGTTAACCGAGGAGGTCAGAGGTCGGCAGCCATGTTACTGTGCAGTGCATCAATGATTTTAGATGAATATTCTTTGACTTTGATCTCCGGGCTTAGTTCAGATTCTGCTATGATTGCGTACAATAGCACATTCTGAACAACCCCTGGGTTAAGGTGGACACACACACACCCTCCCACTCTCTCTCTCTCTCTCTCTCTCTCTCTCTCTCTCTCTCTCTCTCTCTCTCTCTCTCTCTCTCTCTCTCTCTCTCCCCACACACACACACACACACACCACACACACACACACACACACACCCACACACACACACACACACACACACACACACACACACACACACACACACACACACACACACACACACTCTCTCTCTCAGGTGTACCTGCAGGTCTGCTATGGGTTCTGCCAGGTCTGGTCGGTGTGGATGGACTTCAGGTCGTTTGCACAGCGTCCAGTCATGTGCTTGACTTTAAATGCTTAACGAAGAGAGAAACAAAGTGAGAGACAGACAGGGTGATAGACAGACAGGTGAGGACAGACATGTGAGAGACAGACAGGGTGAGAGACGGACAGGTGAAACACAGACAGGTGAGACAGACAGGTCAGAAACAGACAGGTGAGGACAGACATGTGAGAGACAGACAGGGTGAGACACATACAGGTGAGAACAGACAGGGGAGAGACAGACAGGACAGAGAGAGTTTTCTATGTGCGTCAGAAAAACACACACACAGGGATGCAGCATCGCAAATATATCCACTTTGGAGTGGCTTCCGGGGACATACTACATATCAAATCACATCTACAAATCGAGCCGAAGCTAACAAGCATAGTCTCGACTGCCTAGCATGTGGGGAATGGGGAGAGAAAATCATAATTCGACTTTGAAGACTTGAAATGGCCATAAGTCATTCCAACAGGTGGGCATGCTTACCCCACTTGGTGTGTGCGTTGCCTCCGCCCCCTCCAAGGTGCACAGCGAGTTTGAAGCAAATTGGTGAATTTTTCATTTTAAATATTCCACTAGGATAAGGGGCTATTTACCACCACACGTGTCGTTTACAATGTGTATATCTGGGGCTACGAGGTGGGCATCTGTACGGGACCTGCTCTGGGTGATAGCTTAGGCCCACGGCTATAATGTGTGAGAGATTTGGGCCCGGTGGCGGTCTTCCTTGTTACAGCAATTGGAGTTTTAAAACTTAAAACGGCCATAAGTCGTTCCAGCGGGTGGGCAACTGTAGCCCACTTTGTGTGTGCGTTGCACCCGCCCCCTTGCAGGTGCCCACCGAGTTTGAGGCAAATTGGAGCATTTTTCAGTTAAAGGGACCTTTAAATGTATGTAATACACGTGGAATAAATACTATCTGTTGCCCAGGAGAGGGCGCCAAATCTTAGGGTTAAGGGTTAGGGTTAGGGTTAAGGTTAGAACCCTATATCCCCTGATAATAGTGATACTAATGAAACTATTTTGAAAACAATGAAGAGTTAACCGAGGAGGTCAGAGGTCGGCAGCCATGTTACTGTGCAGTGCATCATGATTTTAGATGAATATTCCTTTGACTTTGATCTCCGGGCCTTAGTTCAGATTCTGCTATGATTGCGTACAATAGCACATTTCTGAACAACCCCTGGGTTAAGGTGGACACACACACACCCTCCCACACTCTCTCTCTCTCTCTCTCTCTCTCTCTCTCTCTCTCTCTCTCTCTCTCTCTCTCTCTCTCTCTCTCTCTCTCTCTCACACACACACACACACACACACACACAACACACACACACACACACACAACACACACCACACACACACACACACACACACACACACCACACCACCACACACACACACACACACACACACTCTCTCTCTCAGGTGTACCTGCAGGTCTGCTATGGGTTCTGCCAGGTCTGGTCGGTGTGGATGGACTTCAGGTCGTTTGCACAGCGTCCAGTCATGTGCTTGACTTTAAATGCTTAACGAAGAGAGAAACAAAGTGAGAGACAGACAGGGTGATAGACAGGACAGGTGAGGACAGACATGTGAGAGACAGACAGGGTGAGAGACGGACAGGTGAAACACAGGACAGGTGAGACAGACAGGTCAGAAACAGACAGGTGAGGACAGACATGTGAGAGACAGACAGGGTGAGACACATACAGGTGAGAACAGACAGGGGAGAGACAGACAGGACAGAGAGAGTTTTCTATGTGCGTCAGAAAACACACACCCCCCCTCACACCAGGGATGCAGCATCGCAAATATATCCACTTTGGAGTGGCTTCCGGGGACATACTACATATCAAATCACATCTACAAATCGAGCCGAAGCTAACAAGCATAGTCTCGACTGCCTAGCATGTGGGGAATGGGGAGAGAAAATCATAATTCGACTTTGAAGACTTGAAATGGCCATAAGTCATTCCAACAGGTGGGCATGCTTACCCCACTTGGTGTGTGCGTTGCCTCCGCCCCCTCCAAGGTGCACAGCGAGTTTGAAGCAAATTGGTGAATTTTTCATTTTAAATATTCACTAGGATAAGGGGCTATTTACCACCACACGTGTCGTTTACAATGTGTATATCTGGGGCTACGAGGTGGGCATCTGTACAGGGACCTGCTTCTGGGTGATAGCTTAGGCCCACGGCTATAATGTGTGAGAGATTTGGGCCCGGTGGCGGTCTTCCTTGTTACAGGCAATTGGAGTTTTAAAACTTAAAACGGCCATAAGTCGTTCCAGCGGGTGGGCAACTGTAGCCCACTTTGTGTGTGCGTTGCACCCGCCCCCTTGCAGGTGCCCACCGAGTTTGAGGCAAATTGGAGCATTTTCAGTTAAAGGGACCTTTAAATGTATGTAATACACGTGGATAAATACTATCTGTTGCCCAGGAGAGGGCGCCAAATCTTAGGGTTAAGGGTTAGGGTTAGGGTTAAGGTTAGAACCCTATATCCCCTGATAATAGTGATACTAATGAAACTATTTTGAAAACAATGAAGAGTTAACCGAGGAGGTCAGAGGGTCGGCAGCCATGTTACTGTGCAGTGCATCAATGATTTTAGATGAATATTCTTTGACTTTGATCTCCGGGCTTAGTTCAGATTCTTGCTATGATTGCGTACAATAGCACATTCTGAACAACCCTGGGTTAAAGGTGGACACACACACACCCCCCACACTCTCCTCTCTCTCTCTTCTCTCTCTCTCTCTCTCTCTCTCTCTCTCTCTCTCTCTTCTCTCTCTCTCTCTCTCCCCACACACACACACACACACACACACACACACACCACACACACACACACCACACACACACACACACACACACACACACACACACACACACACACACAACACACACTCTCTCTCTCTCAGGTGTACCTGCAGTCTGCTATGGGTTCTGCCAGGTCTGGTCGGTGTGGATGGACTTCAGGTCGGTTGCACAGCGTCAGTCATGTGCTTGACTTTAAATGCTTAACGAAGAGAGAAACAAAGTGAGAGACAGACAGGGTGATAGACAGACAGGTGAGGACAGACATGTGAGAGACAGACAGGGTGAGAGACGGACAGGTGAAACACAGACAGGTGAGACAGACAGGTCAGAAACAGACAGGTGAGGACAGACATGTGAGAGACAGACAGGGTGAGACACATACAGGTGAGAACAGACAGGGGAGAGACAGACAGGACAGAGAGAGTTTTCTATGTGCGTCAGAAAACACACACCCCCTCACACACAGGGATGCAGCATCGCAAATATATCCACTTTGGAGTGGCTTCCGGGGACATACTACATATCAAATCACATCTACAAATCGAGCCGAAGCTAACAAGCATAGTCTCGACTGCCTAGCATGTGGGGAATGGGGAGAGAAAATCATAA
>JAPTMU010000584.1:10000-25000 GCA_028583405.1 Pogonophryne albipinna
CAGGTCTGCTATGGGTTCTGCCAGGTCTGGTCGGTGTGGATGGACTTCAGGTCGTTTGCACAGCGTCAGTCATGTGCTTGACTTTAAATGCTTAACGAAGAGAGAAACAAAGTGAGAGACAGACAGGGTGATAGACAGACAGGTGAGGACAGACATGTGAGAGACAGACAGGGTGAGAGACGGACAGTGTGAAACACAGACAGGTGAGACAGACAGGTCAGAAACAGACAGGTGAGGACAGACATGTGAGAGACAGACAGGGTGAGACACATACAGGTGAGAACAGACAGGGGAGAGACAGACAGGACAGAGAGAGTTTTCTATGTGCGTCAGAAACACACACCCCCCTCACACACAGGGATGCAGCATCGCAAATATATCCACTTTGGAGTGGCTTCCGGGGGACATACTACATATCAAATCACATCTACAAATCGAGCCGAAGCTAACAAGCATAGTCTCGACTGCCTAGCATGTGGGAATGGGGAGAGAAAATCATAATTCGACTTTGAAGACTTGAAATGGCCATAAGTCATTCCAACAGGTGGGGCATGCTTACCCCACTTGGTGTGTGCGTTGCCTCCGCCCCCTCCAAGGTGCACAGCGAGTTTGAAGCAAATTGGTGAATTTTTCATTTTAAATATTCACTAGGATAGGGGCTATTTACCACCACACGTGTCGTTTACAATGTGTATATCTGGGGCTACGAGGTGGGCATCTGTACGGGACCTGCTCTGGGTGATAGCTTAGGCCCACGGCTATAATGTGTGAGAGATTTGGGCCCGGTGGCGGTCTTCCTTGTTACAGCAATTGGAGTTTTAAAACTTTAAAACGGCCATAAGTCGTTCCAGCGGGTGGGCAACTGTAGCCCACTTTGTGTGTGCGTTGCACCCGCCCCCTTGCAGGTGCCCACCGAGTTTGAGGCAAATTGGAGCATTTTTCAGTTAAAGGGACCTTTAAATGTATGTAATACACGTGGAATAAATACTATCTGTTGCCCAGGAGAGGGCGCCAAATCTTAGGGTTAAGGGTTAGGGTTAGGGTTAAGGTTAGAACCCTATATCCCCTGATAATAGTGATACTAATGAAACTATTTTGAAAACAATGAAGAGTTAACCGAGGAGGTCAGAGGTCGGCAGCCATGTTACTGTGCAGTGCATCAAGAATACTTGATTTTAAGATGAATATTCTTTGACTTTGATCTCCGGGCTTAGTTCAGATCTGCTATGATTGCGTACAATAGCACATTCTGAACAACCCCTGGGTTAAGGTGGACACACACACACCCTCCCACTCTCTCTCTCTCTCTCTCTCTCTCTCTCTCTCTCTCTCTCTCTCTCTCTCTCTCTCTCTCTCTCTCTCTCTCTCTCTCTCTCTACCCACCCACCCACCCACACACACACACACCCACCCACACACACACACACACACACACACACACACACACACACACACACACACACACACACACACACACACACACACACACACACACACACACACACACACACACACACACACACACACACACACACACACACACACACTCTCTCTCTCTCAGGTGTACCTGCAGGTCTGCTATGGGTTCTGCCAGGTCTGGTCGGTGTGGATGGACTTCAGGTCGTTTGCACAGCGTCCAGTCATGTGCTTGACTTTAAATGCTTAACGAAGAGAGAAACAAAGTGAGACACAGACAGGTGAGGACAGACAGGTGAGACACAGACAGGGTGATAGACACACAGATGAGAGACAGACATGTGAGAGACACAAAGGTGAGACACAGACAGGTGAGGACAGACAGGTGAGGACAGACATGTGAGGACAGACAGGTGAGAGACAGACAGGGTGAGAGACAGACAGGGTTAGGGGTTAGGGTTAGGGTTAGGGTTAGGGTTAGGGTTAGGGTTAGGGTTAGGGTTAGGGTTAGGGTTAGGGTTAGGGTTAGGGTTAGGTTAGGGTAAGGGAAAGGTCTGCCTTATGGACAGATTTAACATGTGATTTGTCGTTTAAATGTACAAATGTCCGCACAATGGAAATGTGACGTCAACTTATAATGCAAAGTCCCTGCCACCGACAGGACAAATTTGACCCACTGTACCTAC
The DNA here is from genome assembly GCA_028583405.1 of Pogonophryne albipinna. Taxonomy (NCBI): domain Eukaryota; kingdom Metazoa; phylum Chordata; class Actinopteri; order Perciformes; family Artedidraconidae; genus Pogonophryne; species Pogonophryne albipinna. The sequence goes on from JAPTMU010000584.1 coordinate 12,103, forward strand.
ATACTTGGGGGTGCTCTACGCATGTGTCTGTGTCCACCCCGTGGATCATGGACATTACATTTGGGGTCCACGAAGCAAACACCCTGCTAACAGCACTGATGATCCCCGCATAAAAGCGCTGATCTGAGGGTAAAATAATCATCATTCTGTATATAAATATGCTATGTCAATATCCTGGACATTTCCTTTTAACTTGGGGTCCACGAAGCTGACACCAGCCGTGATACCCGCATAAAAGCGCTGATCTGAGGGTAAAATAATCATCATTCTGAATATAAATATGCTATGTCAGTATCCTGGACATTTCCTTTTAACTTTGGGGTCCACGAAGCTGACACCAGCCGTGATACCCGCATAAAAGCGCTGATCTGAGGGTAAAATAATCATCATTCTGTATATAAATATGCTATGTCAATATCCTGGACATTTCCTTTAACTTTGGGGTCCACGAAGCTGACACCAGCCGTGATACCCGCATAAAAGCGCTGATCTGAGGGTAAAATAATCATCATTCTGTATATAAATATGCTATGTCAGTATCCTGGACATTTCCTTTTAACTTTGGGGTCCACGAAGCTGACACCAGCCGTGATACCCGAATAAAAGCGCTGATCTGAGGGTAAAATAATCATCATTCTGTATATAAATATGCTATGTCAATATCCTGGACATTTCCTTTTAACTTTGGGGTCCACGAAGCTGACACCAGCCGTGATACCCGCATAAAAGCGCTGATCTGAGGGTAAAATAATCATCATTCTGTATATAAATATGCTATGTCAATATCCTGGACATTTCCTTTTAACTTTGGGGGTCACGAAGCTGACACCCCTGCTAACAGCAGTGATCAGCACCTGACAGTCATTTCAAAGGGTTTTAAATCGTTTTTTTCACTTTTAAAAACAGCTTTCTGCCCTGGAAATGATTTCTAACCATTATTACCGTTATGGAGGGGCTGCAGGGAGACTTTACCCGGCTTGTAAGCACTCATTCCGGGGTAATAAAGCCAAGTGCATCACCCTGGAGCTCTTTGTAAGCCCCTCTCTAACCATTATTACCGTTATGGAGGGGCTGCAATGAACACTTTACCCAGCTTTCACACACTTCTTCCTGGCTAAGAAAGCCATGTGCATCACCCTGGAGCTCTGCCTGTGAGTGTGGGACCCCTGCCTACAGCAGTGAACCTGCTGCCAGCATTACAAACATATTAATCAGGCATTTTTAACACTTTTTTCCATGAAAATTATTTTTAATCACTATCATGGGGCTATATAAATCAAATTCCGGGTAATTAGGAGCACAATTGTACCTTTACTATTTAAATGTATTTGTATTATATATTTTTGGGCTATTAAAATGACATTTCTGGGTGACTTTGTCAGTTTATGGAGCTTAGTCCACAATTCCCGGAGGTTCCAGGCCGAATTTGGAGCTCATAGGCGGCCTGCCATGCGCCCCCCACCGTGGAAAGCAAATAAAAGTAAAGAAAACGGTCAATTATATCTTAAAATAGTCAAAAATGAAGTTTTTTAAAAATTCTCGAAAAAACGGCTAAGTGCCCACGGAGGAGGGGCTACAAAAAACTCAAGTCTTAGGCGCTTCCGGCGGAAGCCCGGACACAATTTTCACCCCCACCTTTCATTTTACAAGGGAGAGGGGATTCGAGACCTCCTTCCTCCGTCAATTATTTCTATTCATCTTTCCAAGCTACCATCTGCACGAAATCGGAAACCCGGTTTTTGAGAGCACTTAGAAAAAAAACGGCTGTTTCACATCATGGAGGAATGTGTCCGCTACAAGAGTGCTTTGGCTCGGATACAATTGTTGCCTGGAGGACCCCCAATCATGGTTCTTAACACACTTTAAGTTTTTGAACGTGCCTCTGGAGGAATACAAGGGGCGTTGTCACGTAATTACGATACACTATTTTGGGATACAATTTATCCATTTTCACCCCTTCCTCTGGTTCTTCCAAAAGTTAACTTGCTTTTTCTGCCTCTGGAGGAATGTAAGGGGAGTTGCCAGGGGACTTTACCTGCATTATGGTGCACTATTTTCGGATACATTTTATCCATTTTCACCCTTTTCTATGGTTCTCCAAAAAGATAACAGAGTATTTCCAGACTCTGGAGGAATGTAAGGGGAGTTGCCAGGGGACTTTACCTGCATTATGGTGCACTATTTTCGGATACATTTTATCCATTTTCACCCTTTTCTATGGTTCTTCCAAAAGTTAACTTGAACTTTTTCTGCCTCTGGAGGAATGTAAAGGGAGTTGTCAGGGGACTCTACCCGCCTTATGGAACACTATCTTGGGGTACTTTTATCCATTTTCACCCCTTTTTTATGGTTCTCCAAAAAGATAACAGAGTATTTCCAGACTCTGGAGGAATGTAAGGGGAGTTGCCAGGGGACTTTACCTGCATTATGGTGCACTATTTTCGGATACATTTTATCCATTTTCACCCTTTTCTATGGTTCTTCCAAAAGTTAACTTGAACTTTTTCTGCCTCTGGAGGAATGTAAAGGAGTTGCCAGGGGACTCTACCCGCCTTATGGAACACTATCTTGGGGTACTTTTATCCATTTTTCACCCCTTTTTTATGGTTCTCCAAAAAGATAACAGAGTATTTCCAGACTCTGGAGGAATGTAAGGGGAGTTGCCAGGGGACTTTACCTGCATTATGGTGCACTATTTTCGGATACATTTGATCCATTTTCACCCTTTTCTATGGTTCTTCCAAAAGTTAACTTGAACTTTTTCTGCCTCTGGAGGAATGTAAAGGGAGTTGCCAGGGGACTCTACCCGCCTTATGGAACACTATCTTGGGGTACTTTTATCCATTTTTCACCCCTTTTTTATGGTTCTCCAAAAAGATAACAGAGTATTTCCAGACTCTGGAGGAATGTAAGGGGAGTTGCCAGGGGACTCTACCCGCCTTATGAAACACTATTTTGGGGTACTTTTATCCATTTTCACCCCTTTCCTATGGTTCTCCAAAAAGATAACAAGAGTATTTCCAGACTCTGGAGGAATGTAAGGGGAGTTGTCAGGGGACTCTACCTGCATTATGAAGCAGTATTTTCGGATACATTTGGCGGCTTTTCATGGTTCTCCCAAAGGCGAACTCAGACTTTTTCCTGATTTCTCACTGATCGAATGGTAAACGCGACCCGCCATCGGAGGGCCTTCTCCCCCGGTCCACGTGCCGGTGCTTTGGCTGTCGGTTCCTCCGAACTGCGGGTTCGACTCTAACGGCCGGGAGGGTGTGCTGTGTGGGGGTAACCCTGCGTGTCTCTTCCCTCCCGGGCCGCCCGATATGAAGCGTGACCGAGACGAACCGTCTGACTCAGGGGTCCCACCACGGGTCCCGCAGCGGGACGGAGGTTCCGGGCTGGAACCACCCCACCTCCGCCGCGCTGCGCCCGGCAAAAACTCATGTTTCTCTTACCCTCCACTGTTGCATAGCGGCCTTCGTCGGCTGCGGCATTCAGCAATTGGCCTTGCTCCGGGCACCGGTTCCCCGGGGACCAGTGTTCGGTGGCTTCACATGATATAGGGTCGACCCTACTTCATCACAGGCTACCTGTTTGATCCTGGGTAACAACCATATGTGCTTGTCTGCAAAGAGGGAACTGCCTGGTCCTGCCCTGGTGTTCCTCTACGGCTAGTGTCCAGCCGTCAGCTGTGCTAACAGCAAGTTTGACCCGCCATCGGAGGGCCTTCTCCCCGGGTCCACATGCCGGTGCTTGGCGGTCGGAATAATAATATTTTACAGGGCTCAGGGGTCTGCACTTTGAAGCTCCTGGAGCGGACAGATATATGTGTATTTGCCTGAATGATGGAAATAAACAAAATGCTATTTTACAGGACATGACGGATATAGGTGTATTTTCACTGCTTTTTGGAAATACACGAAATGTGATTTTGCAGGGCGACACGCAGCTCATTTTACCCATGTGATGTGGTGCAGTACATTAACGGAGCTGTCGTTTAACCAACGTGATGTACCAGGGGCATGAGGTTCTGTAGGGTGTGAACATCTGAGTTTAGTCCGTGGTGGAGTGCTTAAGTCCGGGGGCCCGGGGTCTCACGGTGTGCGATGTTATGGAAGTGCGCATGTTAGGGATATATGCTGGGGCTGTGAAGAAGGCCGAATATGGATGCTAGTGGGCGGACAGTAAAGCACCGCAAACTCCACCCCCCCCCCCCCCCCCCTTTAAGGCTCCCATGGGCACGAGGTTCTCGAGGGTGTGATCATCTGGGTTTAGTCCGTGGGGGAGTGCTTAATTTCGGGGTCCCGGGGTCTCACGGTGCGAGGTTATGGAGGTTATTCGAAATTCTCGAAAAAACGGCTAAGTGCCAACGGAGGAGGGGCTCACAAAAACTCAAGTCTTCGGCGCTTCCGGCGGAAGCCCCGGACACATTTTCACCCCCACGTTTCATTTTACAAGGGAGAGGGGCTTCGAGACCTCCCTTCCTCCGTCAAATAAATCTATTCATCTTTCCAAGCTACCATCTGCACGAAATCGGAAACCCGGTTTTTGAGAGCACTTAGAAAAAAAACGGCTGTTTCACATCATGGAGGAATGTGTCCGCTACATGAGTGCTTTGGCTCGGATACAATTGTTGCCTGAGGACCCGAATCATGGTTCTTAACAAACTTCAAGTTTTTGAACGTGCCTCTGGAGGAATTCAAGGAGAGTTGTTACGGAATAATGAGACACTATTTCGGATACAATTGTTGCCTGGATGACCCAAATCATGGTTCTTAACAAACTTTAAGTTTTTGAACGTGCCTCTGGAGGAATTCAAGGAGAGTTGTCACGGAATAATGAGACACTATTTCGGATACAATTGTTGCCTGGAGGACCCGAATCATGGTTCTTAACAAACTTTAAGTTTTTGAACGTGCCTCTGGAGGAATTCAAGGAGAGTTGTTACGGAATAATGAGACACTATTTCGGATACAATTGTTGCCTGGAGGACCCGAATCATGGTTCTTAACAACTTTAAGTTTTTGAACGTGCCTCTGGAGGAATTCAAGGAGAGTTGTCACGGAATAATGAGACACTATTTCGGATACATTTGGCCGGTTTCATGGTACTCCAAAAAAGATAACAGAGTATTTCCAGACTCTGGAGGACTGCAAGGGAAGTTTGATGGGACTCTACCCGCATTATGATGCACTATTTTCGGATACTTTTCCACGCAGTTTTGGCCCCCGCCTTGCCTGGAGGATAGGACCGAGATATGACAGGGATCTCTGCCCGCCTAACGAGTGCCTAAATGGGACACCTTTCGCACGATGATGCAAATGAACAAAACAATGTTTTGAAAATAAACTAGATAGATTTGACAGGGGTCTTCCTAGTTCGCTGAGTGCAACTTTCCTTCTTTGTCGCCCCCGGTTCTATACATTATACTGGGTACACTTCCCGGTACCAAAATGCTCATGCATACAGATAGGATGTTGATCGGTTGTCCGATCTGTAAAACGTCCTACAGGGCCCTCAGCAAGCATTTGCAAAGGCACCATAGTGTGCATAATTTAGTTGAACGAAAAATTCTGCTGTTGTTGGCCAATGGACGTACAAACATTAGGCTCCATCCATGCACCATTGCAGGATGTGAATATAGCGGGACAAGGCTGGACCGGCACTTGGACAGAGACCATGTTGAGCTGTCCCGAGAGGAGATACATGTGGTCGTAAATAAAGTAAAAATGACAGTAGCAACGAAGGAGCTTCATGACCTTCGATTGAAAAACCCTCCAGTTGCGATGATTACCTCTTGGGAGGTGGACTATGAGGGTGATGAGGTCCTGTCACCACCTCCACCCTTGTCCCCAGTGATTTCATGTCACAAACCGGAGTGTATTGAATGGAGGATGGAGGCAACCACCATGAGGAATCAGAGGGACATGTATGCTGCTGGGGTGAAAGCCCTGCGCAGCAAGCTGCAGAAGATGATAAAAAACAAGCGACAGAGGAGGAACCGGAGGGCCGAGGACATGCATGGGTTCGATGAAGAGGATGGGGAGGAACAAGAGCGGGTGTTTCTAAATAAACGACCCCGAACAGAGGGCAACACCAAAGAGGCAGTCCAAGTCCAAAGGTCCCTCCTTCAGCAAGTCCCCCATTCCCTCGCGCAGCAAGTCTCCCATTCCCTCGTGCAGCAAGTCCCCCATTGCCTCTCAGACACCTGTATCCAGCTCCTCTGAACCGGCATCCATAGATACAGAGGCCTCGTCAACCTCTCCTCCCATAAATTCCCACTGGTTCAGCGGCAGGGGCCGGGGGAATATAATGCGGGAAATAACATTCCCACCCATCATGGGTAAGTGTGTTGAATAACAACAACAAATGCAGTTTCTGTAACACACAATGTGTTGTCATTAAAGTACTGTTATGTTTCACAGAGGAGTATCTACAAGGATATCGGGAGCATTACGAGGGCATCGACCCAACAGTGAGGCTCCACGAAACGCAGTCTCCAAACTAAGCAGAGTCAAATCGTTCCTAAGCTTCATGGCACACGGTTTCAAACGCCTGTCTGACTGGCTCTTTCTGAGGGATCTGAAGAGGATACGTGGGTGAGTAACGTCAAAAAACTGTCCATGATGTTACCATCATTGTGTGTGTTCTCCACATTGACGCAATACGATGTACTGATGCGTTTTCCTTTGCCAACAGCTGGTCCCGGAGCCTGATAAAGTCAAGCCTACAGGTCACGACCTCTGACTTCTATATCAAAAATATATCACAATTTCTCAAGTACATGGCAGACACACCATGCAAGGGGAGCAGGCTCAACCAATACGACATGATTGTAATCAAACGGGAAGTTGTTGCCATCCTGAAGTCCCTGAGGAAGAAGGTGCTTATCCACCAGATGCAGGTGAAGCGGGACAAGATGGAAGGTCTGCCGAGCCATAAAGACATCATGGCATGTTTGACTGCGGCCAACACTCGCATCCCTCAGCTCCTGGACGTGATGGCCAGCAATCCGACTACCGCAACCCGGCTATTGCTCTATGGGTACATGACCCTCCATTGGAGCTGCATTTATGGCCACCGTCCGGGGGTCTACTCCAACATGACCAACGCCGAGGTCCGAAAGGCGGAGACAACTGGCACTGCCTTTGGCTACCTCATCCACGTGAGTGCTATTACAAAATGTGTTTGTTCTGGCAGTGATAAACATGTTGTGCATGATTGATATTTGTATTGACGCTCTCTACCTCTGTCATAACAGGTAAGCAACCACAAGACGGCCAACGCGTTTGGTGAAGCGCAGCTGTACCTCACCATAGAAGAATTCGGATGGATGAAGAGGTGGCTGGAAATCAAGGGGACGCTGACCTGCACCCAGAACCGCTACTTCCTATACACAGCGGGGAAGAACACGTCGAGGAACCTTGCCTACTTCCTGAGGTTGGCATGGGCTGATGTGGGACTAAACGGTCCCATTAACTTCACCGACCTCCGCACAGTCCACGCAGATAATGCGAAGAGGTTTCAGGACATAGGCAACCGCCAAAGAGTGAGTGATTTCATGTGTCACAACACTGCAACTGCAGACAAATTTTATGCCAATAATCCTTCTTTGAAGGAGGCTGCGGAAATACGGCTGCTCTTCACAGAGTCACTGCAAGCAGCGGCAGCAGCAGCAGCAGCATCAGGGGGGAGTGAAGACAACTTGGGGGACATTGACAGTGACAGCTCTGGAGAGGTGCATAGCCCCACTCCCGACCAAGACTCCCCCGATGCCGAGACGTCAGATGAAGAATTCTACTTCAACTTCAACGCTTGGAGAGTGGCGAAGAGGGAACAGTCAATGGCCGAACACAGTCCCTCAGACATGGGTGAAGAGAGGGTGTCATACTCTGCACCAACTTCACCCGATACGGACAATGTTACCAGTGCACAAGCCACTGACCAACTTGTAAATATGAAATGTGTTGTTCAACTCAGTCCCCTTGTGCTGGATGAGTGACTAATGTTAGCATGTTATAAAGCGACCATGTCAATGTATATAGTTCTGTAATGCATGTTTATTTATTGTAATAAAGTTTGTTAAAATTACTTACTTGGTCCTCTTTTTTAAAAACTATTACACCCTAGTTGAGTTGGGAGTGGAGAATGATGAGTTGGCTCCGGATAATTGGAGCGGAACAAGTGACAATAGTGAGTAGCATGAGAGGAAAGGTAAAGCAATATGCTGGAAATAAGGGTGTTTTTCCCCTTCAGGGTCCCCAGGGGCACGAGGTTCTGGTGGTGTGCATGGAGGGGTGCTCAAGTGTTGGAGGATGTGTAAGGCAGAGGAGGGTAAAAAAAAGTTAAAGTGTGAACCTCCAGCAGGGCAGGTGGGGCTGTGAATAAAGCCGAATATGGATGCTGGTGGGCGGACAGTAAAGCACCACACAATCCACCACCTTTAAGTGTTACCAGGGCCATGAGAACATCCTCCGCAGGAGGGTGGGTGGGGCTGTTAATAAGGATGAATATGGATGCTGGTGGGCGGACTGTAAAGCACCGCAAACTACACCCCCCCTTTAAGGTTACCAGGGGCACGAGGTTCTTGAGGGTGTGATCATCTGGGTTTAGTCCGTGGGGGAGTGCTTAAGTTCGGGGGCCCGGGGACCCACGGTGCGCGAGGTTATGGTAGTGTGCCTGTCAGGGAGAGATGCTGGAGCACTTTACCCGCCTTGTAAGCCCTTCTTCCCGGGTAAAACAATCAATGTATTTCCGCCTGCTTTCCTTCAGCACCTGACAGCCTGTTTGCTCATGTCAGGTCGAGATGCTGGAGCTGTTTAGTCCGTATTTTAGGGCTCTGTGAGCGGCTACAAATAGGTGCTTTTCCGGTACATTTCATGGAAGTCTGAGATAGCCTGTTTGCTCATGTCAGGTCGAGATGCTGGAGCTCTGTACCCGCCTTGTAAGCCCTTATTCCCGGGTAAAACAATCAATGTATTTCCGCCTGCTTTCCTTCAGCACCTACCTATTTCCGCCTGCTTTCCATCAGCACCTGACAGTCATTTCAAAGGGATTTACATCGTTTTTTCACTTTTAAAAACAGCTTTCTGCCCTGGAAATGACTTCTAACCATTATTACCGTTGTGGAGGGGCTGCAGGGAGACTTTACCCAGCGTCCACACACTCATTCCGGGGTAATAATGCCATGTGCATCCCCCTGGAGCTCTGCCTGTGAGTGGGGGACCCTGCTTACAGCCGTACTTATGTCCTTGTACATTTCACGAGTCAAATGTGGATGAAATGGACGGATTCCTGTACATTTCATGTACATTTCACGAGTCAAATGTGGATGAAATGGACAGGTTTCAAGCTGTTTTCCGGGGTTACAAGGCAATGATTTCTAACCATTATTACCGTTATGGAGGGGCTGCAGGGACACTTAACCCGCCTTGTAAGCCCTTCTTCCCGGGTAAAACAATCAATGTATTTCCGCCTGCTTTCCTTCAGCACCTGACAGCCTGTTTGCTCATGTCAGGTCGAGATGCTGGAGCTGTTTAGTCCGTATTTTAGGGCTCTGTGAGCGGCTACAAATAGGTGCTTTTCCGGTACATTTCATGGAAGTCTGAGATAGCCTGTTTGCTCATGTCAGGTCGAGATGCTGGAGCTGTTTAGTCCGTATTTTAGGGCTCTGTGAGCGGCTACAAATAGGTGCTTTTCCGGTACATTTCATGGAAGTCTGAGATAGCCTGTTTGCTCATGTCAGGTCGAGATGCTGGAGCACTGTACCCGCCTTGTAAGCCCTTATTCCCGGGTAAAACAATCAATGTATTTCCGCCTGCTTTCCATCAGCACCTGACAGTCATTTCAAAGGGATTTACATCGTTTTTTCACTTTTAAAAACAGCTTTCTGCCCTGGAAATGACTTCTAACCATTATTACCGTTGTGGAGGGGCTGCAGGGAGACTTTACCCAGCGTCCACACACTCATTCCGGGGTAATAATGCCATGTGCATCCCCCTGGAGCTCTGCCTGTGAGTGGGGGACCCTGCTTACAGCCGTACTTATGTCCTTGTACATTTCACGAGTCAAATGTGGATGAAATGGACGGATTCCTGTACATTTCATGTACATTTCACGAGTCAAATGTGGATGAAATGGACAGGTTTCAAGCTGTTTTCCGGGGTTACAAGGCAATGATTTCTAACCATTATTACCGTTATGGAGGGGCTGCAGGGACACTTAACCCGCCTTGTAAGCCCTTCTTCCCGGGTAAAACAATCAATGTATTTCCGCCTGCTTTCCTTCAGCACCTGACAGCCTGTTTGCTCATGTCAGGTCGAGATGCTGGAGCTGTTTAGTCCGTATTTTAGGGCTCTGTGAGCGGCTACAAATAGGTGCTTTTCCGGTACATTTCATGGAAGTCTGAGATAGCCTGTTTGCTCATGTCAGGTCGAGATGCTGGAGCACTGTACCCGCCTTGTAAGCCCTTCTTCCCGGGTAAAACAATCAATGTATTTCCGCCTGCTTTCCTTCAGCACCTGACAGCCTGTTTGCTCATGTCAGGTCGAGATGCTGGAGCTGTTTAGTCCGTATTTTAGGGCTCTGTGAGCGGCTACAAATAGGTGCTTTTCCGGTACATTTCATGGAAGTCTGAGATAGCCTGTTTGCTCATGTCAGGTCGAGATGCTGGAGCTGTTTAGTCCGTATTTTAGGGCTCTGTGAGCGGCTACAAATAGGTGCTTTTCCGGTACATTTCATGGAAGTCTGAGATAGCCTGTTTGCTCATGTCAGGTCGAGATGCTGGAGCTGTTTAGTCCGTATTTTAGGGCTCTGTGAGCGGCTACAAATAGGTGCTTTTCCGGTACATTTCATGGAAGTCTGAGATAGCCTGTTTGCTCATGTCAGGTCGAGATGCTGGAGCACTGTACCCGCCTTGTAAGCCCTTCTTCCCGGGTAAAACAATCAATGTATTTCCGCCTGCTTTCCTTCAGCACCTGACAGCCTGTTTGCTCATGTCAGGTCGAGATGCTGGAGCTGTTTAGTCCGTATTTTAGGGCTCTGTGAGCGGCTACAAATAGGTGCTTTTCCGGTACATTTCATGGAAGTCTGAGATAGCCTGTTTGCTCATGTCAGGTCGAGATGCTGGAGCTGTTTAGTCCGTATTTTAGGGCTCTGTGAGCGGCTACAAATAGGTGCTTTTCCGGTATATTTCATGGAAGTCTGAGATAGCCTGTTTGCTCATGTCAGGTCGAGATGCTGGAGCACTGTACCCGCCTTGTAAGCCCTTATTCCCGGGTAAAACAATCAATGTATTTCCGCCTGCTTTCCTTCAGCACCTGACAGCCTGTTTGCTCATGTCAGGTCGAGATGCTGGAGCTGTTTAATCCGATTTTTAGCAGTCCTTTCCCCGCAGAAACTAGTTTAAATCACCGTTGTCACTATTGTGGGGATTTAGGAATGTACCTGTGTGTGTTGTGGAGCTTCCCTGCACTTTAAATCCATTGATTTGCCCTTTGTTTAGGGTGTTTTTGACTGTTTTTGCACTGTGCTCACTTGGCTGATGCGCCCTCCTGTGGGGACACATGATAACTGCACTCAAATGGCTTTTTAAACGGTTTTAAATCGTTTTTTCACTTTTAAAAACAGCTTTCTGCCCTGGAAATGATTTCTAACCATTATTACCGTTATGGAGGGGCTGCAGGGAGACTTAACCCGCCTTGTAAGCCCTTCTTCCTGGGTAAAACAATCAATGTATTTCCGCCTGCTTTCCATCAGCCCCTGACAGTCATTTCAAAGGGTTTTAAATCGTTTTTTCACTTTTAAAAACAGCTTTCTGCCCTGGAAATGATTTCTAACCATTGTTACCGTTATGCAGGGTCTGCAGGGAGACTTTACCCGGCTTGTAAGCACTCATTCCGGGGTAATAAGGCCATGTGCATCACCCTGGAGCTCTGCCTGTGAGTGTGGGACCCTGCTTACAGCAGTGAACCTGCTGCCGGGGTTACATGGCAATGATTTCTAACCATTATTACCGTTATGGAGGGGCTGGAGCACTGTACCCGCCTTGTAAGCCCTTATTCCCGGGTAAAACAATCAATGTATTTCCGCCTGCTTTCCTTCAGCACCTACCTATTTCCGCCTGCTTTCCATCAGCACCTGACAGTCATTTCAAAGGGTTTTAAATCGTTTTTTCACTTTTAAAAACAGCTTTCTGCCCTGGAAATGATTTCTAACCATTATTACCGTTATGCAGGGTCTGCAGGGAGACTTTACCCGGCTTGTAAGCACTCATTCCGGGGTAATAAGGCCATGTGCATCACCCTGGAGCTCTGCCTGTGAGTGTGGGACCCTGCTTACAGCAGTGAACCTGCTGTCGGGGTTACATGGCAATGATTTCTAACCATTATTACCGTTATGGAGGGGCTGCAGGGAGACTTTACCCGGCTTTTAAACACTCATTCCGGGGTAATAAAGCCATGGGCATCACCCTGGAGCTCTGCCTGTGAGTGTGGGACCCTGCTTACAGCCGTACTTATGTTCTTGTGCATTTCACGAGTCAAATGTGGATGAAATGGACAGATTCCCGTACACTTCATGTACATTTCACGAGTCAAATGTACATGAAATGGACAGATTCCTGTCCATGTCATGTACATTTCACGAGTCAAATGTGGATGAAATGGACATGTTTCAAGCTGTTTTCCGGGGTTACATGGCAATGATTTCTAACCATTATTACCGTTATGGAGGGGCTGCAGGGAGACTTTACCCGGCTTTTAAACACTCATTCCGGGGTAATAAAGCCATGGGCATCACCCTGGAGCTCTGCCTGTGAGTGTGGGACCCTGCTTACAGCCGTACTTATGTTCTTGTGCATTTCACGAGTCAAATGTGGATGAAATGGACAGATTCCCGTACA
>JAPTMU010000584.1:30000-43990 GCA_028583405.1 Pogonophryne albipinna
AAACGCGACCCGCCATCGGAGGGCCTTCTCCCCCGGTCCACGTGCCGGTGCTTTGGCTGTCGGTTCCTCCGAACTGCGGGTTCGACTCTAACGGCCGGGAGGGTGTGCTGTGTGGGGGTAACCCTGCGTGTCTCTTCCCTCCCGGGCCGCCCGATATGAAGCGTGACCGAGACGAACCGTCTGACTCAGGGGTCCCACCACGGGTCCCGCAGCGGGACGGAGGTTCCGGGCTGGAACCACCCCACCTCCGCCGCGCTGCGCCCGGCAAAAACTCATGTTTCTCTTACCCTCCACTGTTGCATAGCGGCCTTCGTCGGCTGCGGCATTCAGCAATTGGCCTTGCTCCGGGCACCGGTTCCCCCGGGGACCAGTGTTCGGTGGCTTCACATGATATAGGGTCGACCCTACTTCATCACAGGCTACCTGTTTGATCCTGGGTAACAACCATATGTGCTTGTCTGCAAAGAGGGAACTGCCTGGTCCTGCCCTGGTGTTCCTCTACGGCTAGTGTCCAGCCGTCAGCTGTGCTAACAGCAAGTTTGACCCGCCATCGGAGGGCCTTCTCCCCGGGTCCACATGCCGGTGCTTGGCGGTCGGAATAATAATATTTTACAGGGCTCAGGGGTCTGCACTTTGAAGCTCCTGGAGCGGACAGATATATGTGTATTTGCCTGAATGATGGAAATAAACAAAAAATGCTATTTTACAGGACATGACGGATATAGGTGTATTTTCACTGCTTTTTGGAAATACACGAAATGTGATTTTGCAGGGCGACACGCAGCTCATTTTACCCATGTGATGTGGTGCAGTACATTACGGAGCTGTCGTTTAACCAACGTGATGTACCAGGGGCATGAGGTTCTGTAGGGTGTGAACATCTGAGTTAGTCCGTGGTGGAGTGCTTAAGTCCGGGGGCCCGGGGTCTCACGGTGTGCGATGTTATGGAAGTGCGCATGTTAGGGATATATGCTGGGGCTGTGAAGAAGGCCGAATATGGATGCTAGTGGGCGGACAGTAAAGCACCGCAAACTCCACCCCCCCCCCCCCCCTTTAAGGCTCCCATGGGCACGAGGTTCTCGAGGGTGTGATCATCTGGGTTTAGTCCGTGGGGGAGTGCTTAATTTCGGGGTCCCGGGGTCTCACGGTGCGAGGTTATGGAGGTTATTCGAAATTCTCGAAAAAAATGCCAACGGAGGAGGGGCTCACAAAAACTCAAGTCTTCGGCGCTTCCGGCGGAAGCCCCGGACACATTTTCACCCCCACGTTTCATTTTACAAGGGAGAGGGGCTTCGAGACCTCCCTTCCTCCGTCAAATAAATCTATTCATCTTTTCCAAGCTACCATCTGCACGAAATCGGAAACCCGGTTTTTGAGAGCACTTAGAAAAAAAACGGCTGTTTCACATCATGGAGGAATGTGTCCGCTACATGAGTGCTTTGGCTCGGATACAATTGTTGCCTGGAGGACCCGAATCATGGTTCTTAACAAACTTCAAGTTTTGAACGTGCCTCTGGAGGAATTCAAGGAGAGTTGTTACGGAATAATGAGACACTATTTCGGATACAATTGTTGCCTGGATGACCCAAATCATGGTTCTTAACAAACTTTAAGTTTTGAACGTGCCTCTGGAGGAATTCAAGGAGAGTTGTCACGGAATAATGAGACACTATTTCGGATACAATTGTTGCCTGGAGGACCCGAATCATGGTTCTTAACAAACTTTAAGTTTTTGAACGTGCCTCTGGAGGAATTCAAGGAGAGTTGTTACGGAATAATGAGACACTATTTCGGATACAATTGTTGCCTGGAGGACCCGAATCATGGTTCTTAACAAACTTTAAGTTTTTGAACGTGCCTCTGGAGGAATTCAAGGAGAGTTGTCACGGAATAATGAGACACTATTTCGGATACATTTGGCCGGTTTTCATGGTACTCCAAAAAAGATAACAGAGTATTTCCAGACTCTGGAGGACTGCAAGGGAAGTTTGATGGGACTCTACCCGCATTATGATGCACTATTTTCGGATACTTTTCCACGCAGTTTTGGCCCCCGCCTTGCCTGGAGGATAGGACCGAGATATGACAGGGATCTCTGCCCGCCTAACGAGTGCCTAAATGGACACCTTTCGCACGATGATGCAAATGAACAAAACAATGTTTTGAAAATAAACTAGATAGATTTGACAGGGGTCTTCCTAGTTCGCTGAGTGCAACTTTCCTTCTTTGTCGCCCCCGGTTCTATACATTATACTGGGTACACTTCCCGGTACCAAAATGCTCATGCATACAGATAGGATGTTGATCGGTTGTCCGATCTGTAAAACGTCCTACAGGGCCCTCAGCAAGCATTTGCAAAGGCACCATAGTGTGCATAATTTAGTTGAACGAAAAATTCTGCTGTTGTTGGCCAATGGACGTACAAACATTAGGCTCCATCCATGCACCATTGCAGGATGTGAATATAGCGGGACAAGGCTGGACCGGCACTTGGACAGAGACCATGTTGAGCTGTCCCGAGAGGAGATACATGTGGTCGTAAATAAAGTAAAAATGACAGTAGCAACGAAGGAGCTTCATGACCTTCGATTGAAAAACCCTCCAGTTGCGATGATTACCTCTTGGGAGGTGGACTATGAGGGTGATGAGGTCCTGTCACCACCTCCACCCTTGTCCCCAGTGATTTCATGTCACAAACCGGAGTGTATTGAATGGAGGATGGAGGCAACCACCATGAGGAATCAGAGGGACATGTATGCTGCTGGGGTGAAAGCCCTGCGCAGCAAGCTGCAGAAGATGATAAAAAACAAGCGACAGAGGAGGAACCGGAGGGCCGAGGACATGCATGGGTTCGATGAAGAGGATGGGGAGGAACAAGAGCGGGTGTTTCTAAATAAACGACCCCGAACAGAGGCAACACCAAAGAGGCAGTCCAAGTCCAAAGGTCCCTCCTTCAGCAAGTCCCCCATTCCCTCGCGCAGCAAGTCTCCCATTCCCTCGTGCAGCAAGTCCCCCATTGCCTCTCAGACACCTGTATCCAGCTCCTCTGAACCGGCATCCATAGATACAGAGGCCTCGTCAACCTCTCCTCCCATAAATTCCCACTGGTTCAGCGGCAGGGGCCGGGGGAATATAATGCGGGAAATAACATTCCCACCCATCATGGGTAAGTGTGTTGAATAACAACAACAAATGCAGTTTCTGTAACACACAATGTGTTGTCATTAAAGTACTGTTATGTTTCACAGAGGAGTATCTACAAGGATATCGGGAGCATTACGAGGGCATCGACCCAACAGTGAGGCTCCACGAAAACGCAGTCTCCAAACTAAGCAGAGTCAAATCGTTCCTAAGCTTCATGGCACACGGTTTCAAACGCCTGTCTGACTGGCTCTTTCTGAGGGATCTGAAGAGGATACGTGGGTGAGTAACGTCAAAAAACTGTCCATGATGTTACCATCATTGTGTGTGTTCTCCACATTGACGCAATACGATGTACTGATGCGTTTTCCTTTGCCAACAGCTGGTCCCGGAGCCTGATAAAGTCAAGCCTACAGGTCACGACCTCTGACTTCTATATCAAAAATATATCACAATTTCTCAAGTACATGGCAGACACACCATGCAAGGGGAGCAGGCTCAACCAATACGACATGATTGTAATCAAACGGGAAGTTGTTGCCATCCTGAAGTCCCTGAGGAAGAAGGTGCTTATCCACCAGATGCAGGTGAAGCGGGACAAGATGGAAGGTCTGCCGAGCCATAAAGACATCATGGCATGTTTGACTGCGGCCAACACTCGCATCCCTCAGCTCCTGGACGTGATGGCCAGCAATCCGACTACCGCAACCCGGCTATTGCTCTATGGGTACATGACCCTCCATTGGAGCTGCATTTATGGCCACCGTCCGGGGGGTCTACTCCAACATGACCAACGCCGAGGTCCGAAAGGCGGAGACAACTGGCACTGCCTTTGGCTACCTCATCCACGTGAGTGCTATTACAAAATGTGTTTGTTCTGGCAGTGATAAACATGTTGTGCATGATTGATATTTGTATTGACGCTCTCTACCTCTGTCATAACAGGTAAGCAACCACAAGACGGCCAACGCGTTTGGTGAAGCGCAGCTGTACCTCACCATAGAAGAATTCGGATGGATGAAGAGGTGGCTGGAAATCAAGGGGACGCTGACCTGCACCCAGAACCGCTACTTCCTATACACAGCGGGGAAGAACACGTCGAGGAACCTTGCCTACTTCCTGAGGTTGGCATGGGCTGATGTGGGACTAAACGGTCCCATTAACTTCACCGACCTCCGCACAGTCCACGCAGATAATGCGAAGAGGTTTCAGGACATAGGCAACCGCCAAAGAGTGAGTGATTTCATGTGTCACAACACTGCAACTGCAGACAAATTTTATGCCAATAATCCTTCTTTGAAGGAGGCTGCGGAAATACGGCTGCTCTCACAGAGTCACTGCAAGCAGCGGCAGCAGCAGCAGCAGCATCAGGGGGGAGTGAAGACAACTTGGGGGACATTGACAGTGACAGCTCTGGAGAGGTGCATAGCCCCACTCCCGACCAAGACTCCCCCGATGCCGAGACGTCAGATGAAGAATTCTACTTCAACTTCAACGCTTGGAGAGTGGCGAAGAGGGAACAGTCAATGGCCGAACACAGTCCCTCAGACATGGGTGAAGAGAGGGTGTCATACTCTGCACCAACTTCACCCGATACGGACAATGTTACCAGTGCACAAGCCACTGACCAACTTGTAAATATGAAATGTGTTGTTCAACTCAGTCCCCTTGTGCTGGATGAGTGACTAATGTTAGCATGTTATAAAGCGACCATGTCAATGTATATAGTTCTGTAATGCATGTTTATTTATTGTAATAAAGTTTGTTAAAATTACTTACTTGGTCCTCTTTTTTAAAAACTATTACACCCTAGTTGAGTTGGGAGTGGAGAATGATGAGTTGGCTCCGGATAATTGGAGCGGAACAAGTGACAATAGTGAGTAGCATGAGAGGAAAGGTAAAGCAATATGCTGGAAATAAGGGTGTTTTCCCTTCAGGGTCCCCAGGGGCACGAGGTTCTGGTGGTGTGCATGGAGGGGTGCTCAAGTGTTGGAGGATGTGTAAGGCAGAGGAGGGTAAAAAAAAGTTAAAGTGTGAACCTCCAGCAGGGCAGGTGGGGCTGTGAATAAAGCCGAATATGGATGCTGGTGGGCGGACAGTAAAGCACCACACAATCCACCACCTTTAAGTGTTACCAGGGCCATGAGAACATCCTCCGCAGGAGGGTGGGTGGGGCTGTTAATAAGGATGAATATGGATGCTGGTGGGCGGACTGTAAAGCACCGCAAACTACACCCCCCCTTTAAGGTTACCAGGGGCACGAGGTTCTTGAGGGTGTGATCATCTGGGTTTAGTCCGTGGGGGAGTGCTTAAGTTCGGGGGCCCGGGGACCCACGGTGCGCGAGGTTATGGTAGTGTGCCTGTCAGGGAGAGATGCTGGAGCACTTTACCCGCCTTGTAAGCCCTTCTTCCCGGGTAAAACAATCAATGTATTTCCGCCTGCTTTCCTTCAGCACCTGACAGCCTGTTTGCTCATGTCAGGTCGAGATGCTGGAGCTGTTTAGTCCGTATTTTAGGGCTCTGTGAGCGGCTACAAATAGGTGCTTTTCCGGTACATTTCATGGAAGTCTGAGATAGCCTGTTTGCTCATGTCAGGTCGAGATGCTGGAGCTCTGTACCCGCCTTGTAAGCCCTTATTCCCGGGTAAAACAATCAATGTATTTCCGCCTGCTTTCCTTCAGCACCTACCTATTTCCGCCTGCTTTCCATCAGCACCTGACAGTCATTTCAAAGGGATTTACATCGTTTTTTCACTTTTAAAAACAGCTTTCTGCCCTGGAAATGACTTCTAACCATTATTACCGTTGTGGAGGGGCTGCAGGGAGACTTTACCCAGCGTCCACACACTCATTCCGGGGTAATAATGCCATGTGCATCCCCCTGGAGCTCTGCCTGTGAGTGGGGGACCCTGCTTACAGCCGTACTTATGTCCTTGTACATTTCACGAGTCAAATGTGGATGAAATGGACGGATTCCTGTACATTTCATGTACATTTCACGAGTCAAATGTGGATGAAATGGACAGGTTTCAAGCTGTTTTCCGGGGTTACAAGGCAATGATTTCTAACCATTATTACCGTTATGGAGGGGCTGCAGGGACACTTAACCCGCCTTGTAAGCCCTTCTTCCCGGGTAAAACAATCAATGTATTTCCGCCTGCTTTCCTTCAGCACCTGACAGCCTGTTTGCTCATGTCAGGTCGAGATGCTGGAGCTGTTTAGTCCGTATTTTAGGGCTCTGTGAGCGGCTACAAATAGGTGCTTTTCCGGTACATTTCATGGAAGTCTGAGATAGCCTGTTTGCTCATGTCAGGTCGAGATGCTGGAGCTGTTTAGTCCGTATTTTAGGGCTCTGTGAGCGGCTACAAATAGGTGCTTTTCCGGTACATTTCATGGAAGTCTGAGATAGCCTGTTTGCTCATGTCAGGTCGAGATGCTGGAGCACTGTACCCGCCTTGTAAGCCCTTATTCCCGGGTAAAACAATCAATGTATTTCCGCCTGCTTTCCATCAGCACCTGACAGTCATTTCAAAGGGATTTACATCGTTTTTTCACTTTTAAAAACAGCTTTCTGCCCTGGAAATGACTTCTAACCATTATTACCGTTGTGGAGGGGCTGCAGGGAGACTTTACCCAGCGTCCACACACTCATTCCGGGGTAATAATGCCATGTGCATCCCCCTGGAGCTCTGCCTGTGAGTGGGGGACCCTGCTTACAGCCGTACTTATGTCCTTGTACATTTCACGAGTCAAATGTGGATGAAATGGACGGATTCCTGTACATTTCATGTACATTTCACGAGTCAAATGTGGATGAAATGGACAGGTTTCAAGCTGTTTTCCGGGGTTACAAGGCAATGATTTCTAACCATTATTACCGTTATGGAGGGGCTGCAGGGACACTTAACCCGCCTTGTAAGCCCTTCTTCCCGGGTAAAACAATCAATGTATTTCCGCCTGCTTTCCTTCAGCACCTGACAGCCTGTTTGCTCATGTCAGGTCGAGATGCTGGAGCTGTTTAGTCCGTATTTTAGGGCTCTGTGAGCGGCTACAAATAGGTGCTTTTCCGGTACATTTCATGGAAGTCTGAGATAGCCTGTTTGCTCATGTCAGGTCGAGATGCTGGAGCACTGTACCCGCCTTGTAAGCCCTTCTTCCCGGGTAAAACAATCAATGTATTTCCGCCTGCTTTCCTTCAGCACCTGACAGCCTGTTTGCTCATGTCAGGTCGAGATGCTGGAGCTGTTTAGTCCGTATTTTAGGGCTCTGTGAGCGGCTACAAATAGGTGCTTTTCCGGTACATTTCATGGAAGTCTGAGATAGCCTGTTTGCTCATGTCAGGTCGAGATGCTGGAGCTGTTTAGTCCGTATTTTAGGGCTCTGTGAGCGGCTACAAATAGGTGCTTTTCCGGTACATTTCATGGAAGTCTGAGATAGCCTGTTTGCTCATGTCAGGTCGAGATGCTGGAGCTGTTTAGTCCGTATTTTAGGGCTCTGTGAGCGGCTACAAATAGGTGCTTTTCCGGTACATTTCATGGAAGTCTGAGATAGCCTGTTTGCTCATGTCAGGTCGAGATGCTGGAGCACTGTACCCGCCTTGTAAGCCCTTCTTCCCGGGTAAAACAATCAATGTATTTCCGCCTGCTTTCCTTCAGCACCTGACAGCCTGTTTGCTCATGTCAGGTCGAGATGCTGGAGCTGTTTAGTCCGTATTTTAGGGCTCTGTGAGCGGCTACAAATAGGTGCTTTTCCGGTACATTTCATGGAAGTCTGAGATAGCCTGTTTGCTCATGTCAGGTCGAGATGCTGGAGCTGTTTAGTCCGTATTTTAGGGCTCTGTGAGCGGCTACAAATAGGTGCTTTTCCGGTATATTTCATGGAAGTCTGAGATAGCCTGTTTGCTCATGTCAGGTCGAGATGCTGGAGCACTGTACCCGCCTTGTAAGCCCTTATTCCCGGGTAAAACAATCAATGTATTTCCGCCTGCTTTCCTTCAGCACCTGACAGCCTGTTTGCTCATGTCAGGTCGAGATGCTGGAGCTGTTTAATCCGATTTTTAGCAGTCCTTTCCCCGCAGAAACTAGTTTAAATCACCGTTGTCACTATTGTGGGGATTTAGGAATGTACCTGTGTGTGTTGTGGAGCTTCCCTGCACTTTAAATCCATTGATTTGCCCTTTGTTTAGGGTGTTTTTGACTGTTTTTGCACTGTGCTCACTTGGCTGATGCGCCCTCCTGTGGGGACACATGATAACTGCACTCAAATGGCTTTTTAAACGGTTTTAAATCGTTTTTTCACTTTTAAAAACAGCTTTCTGCCCTGGAAATGATTTCTAACCATTATTACCGTTATGGAGGGGCTGCAGGGAGACTTAACCCGCCTTGTAAGCCCTTCTTCCTGGGTAAAACAATCAATGTATTTCCGCCTGCTTTCCATCAGCCCCTGACAGTCATTTCAAAGGGTTTTTAAATCGTTTTTTCACTTTTAAAAACAGCTTTCTGCCCTGGAAATGATTTCTAACCATTGTTACCGTTATGCAGGGTCTGCAGGGAGACTTTACCCGGCTTGTAAGCACTCATTCCGGGGTAATAAGGCCATGTGCATCACCCTGGAGCTCTGCCTGTGAGTGTGGGACCCTGCTTACAGCAGTGAACCTGCTGCCGGGGTTACATGGCAATGATTTCTAACCATTATTACCGTTATGGAGGGGCTGGAGCACTGTACCCGCCTTGTAAGCCCTTATTCCCGGGTAAAACAATCAATGTATTTCCGCCTGCTTTCCTTCAGCACCTACCTATTTCCGCCTGCTTTCCATCAGCACCTGACAGTCATTTCAAAGGGTTTTAAATCGTTTTTTCACTTTTAAAAACAGCTTTCTGCCCTGGAAATGATTTCTAACCATTATTACCGTTATGCAGGGTCTGCAGGGAGACTTTACCCGGCTTGTAAGCACTCATTCCGGGGTAATAAGGCCATGTGCATCACCCTGGAGCTCTGCCTGTGAGTGTGGGACCCTGCTTACAGCAGTGAACCTGCTGTCGGGGTTACATGGCAATGATTTCTAACCATTATTACCGTTATGGAGGGGCTGCAGGGAGACTTTACCCGGCTTTTAAACACTCATTCCGGGGTAATAAAGCCATGGGCATCACCCTGGAGCTCTGCCTGTGAGTGTGGGACCCTGCTTACAGCCGTACTTATGTTCTTGTGCATTTCACGAGTCAAATGTGGATGAAATGGACAGATTCCCGTACACTTCATGTACATTTCACGAGTCAAATGTACATGAAATGGACAGATTCCTGTCCATGTCATGTACATTTCACGAGTCAAATGTGGATGAAATGGACATGTTTCAAGCTGTTTTCCGGGGTTACATGGCAATGATTTCTAACCATTATTACCGTTATGGAGGGGCTGCAGGGAGACTTTACCCGGCTTTTAAACACTCATTCCGGGGTAATAAAGCCATGGGCATCACCCTGGAGCTCTGCCTGTGAGTGTGGGACCCTGCTTACAGCCGTACTTATGTTCTTGTGCATTTCACGAGTCAAATGTGGATGAAATGGACAGATTCCCGTACACTTCATGTACATTTCAAGAGTCAAATGTACATGAAATGGACAGATTCCTGTCCATGTCATGTACATTTCACGAGTCAAATGTGGATGAAATGGACAAGTTTCAAGCTGTTTTCCGGGGTTACATGGCAATGATTTCTAACCATTATTACCGTTATGGAGGGGCTGCAGGGAGACTTTACCCGGCTTTTAAACACTTATTTGCAATGTCCATTTCATGGACACCACTCTGTGTATTAATGTCCGTGATATGGACATATTATTCTGTACACGCCACGGACAATGATGTCCACTCACTGGACATTAAGCCCCCCGGTGCATTTGTCCTGAATTACGCGAGAAACCCCAAAACTTTAACCTTTTATATCTCTGCGGGGAAAGCTCGCCCGTCTCCGGTTCTTTTTCCACGTGGAAGGCCCCTGCACTGGCTATCTATGTAGCACCCCAGCTTATTTTTATTTTGCTCTGGGGCCGAACTGCATGCCTGTACACTTGGAGTACCGCGACCTGTAGTTAATGTCCACACAGTGGCATGCCTGTACACTTGGAGTACCGCGACCTGTAGTTAATGTCCACACAGTGGACACACAAGTCCCTAAGTTAGGGTTAGGGTTAGGGTTAGGGTTAGGATAAGGGGCTATTTACCACCACACGTGTCGTTTACAATGTGTATATCTGGGGCTACGAGGTGGGCATCTGTACGGGACCTGCTCTGGGTGATAGCTTAGGCCCACGGCTATAATGTGTGAGAGATTTGGGCCCGGTGGCGGTCTTCCTTGTTACAGCAATTGGAGTTTTAAAACTTAAAACGGCCATAAGTCGTTCCAGCGGGTGGGCAACTGTAGCCCACTTTGTGTGTGCGTTGCACCCGCCCCCTTGCAGGTGCCCACCGAGTTTGAGGCAAATTGGAGCATTTTTCAGTTAAAGGGACCTTTAAATGTATGTAATACACGTGGAATAAATACTATCTGTTGCCCAGGAGAGGGCGCCAAATCTTAGGGTTAAGGGTTAGGGTTAGGGTTAAGGTTAGAACCCTATATCCCCTGATAATAGTGATACTAATGAAACTATTTTGAAAACAATGAAGAGTTAACCGAGGAGGTCAGAGGTCGGCAGCCATGTTACTGTGCAGTGCATCAATGATTTTAGATGAATATTCTTTGACTTTGATCTCCGGGCTTAGTTCAGATTCTGCTATGATTGCGTACAATAGCACATTCTGAACAACCCCTGGGTTAAGGTGGACACACACACACCCATCCCACACTCTCTCTCTCTCTCTCTCTCTCTCTCTCTCTCTCTCTCTCTCTCTCTCTCTCTCTCTCTCTCTCTCTCTCTCTCTCTCTCTCTCTCTCTCTCTCTCCCCACACACACACACACACACACACACACACACACACACACACACACACACACACACACACACACACACACACACACACACACACACACACACACACACACACACACACACACACACACACACTCTCTCTCTCAGGTGTACCTGCAGGTCTGCTATGGGTTCTGCCAGGTCTGGTCGGTGTGGATGGACTTCAGGTCGTTTGCACAGCGTCCAGTCATGTGCTTGACTTTAAATGCTTAACGAAGAGAGAAACAAAGGTGAGACACAGACAGGTGAGGACAGACAGGTGAGGACAGACATGTGAGAGACAGACAGGTGAGAGACAGACAGGGTGAGAGACAGACAGGGTGATAGACAGACAGGTGAGGACAGACATGTGAGAGACAGACAGGGTGAGAGACGGACAGGTGAAACACAGACAGGTGAGACAGACAGGTCAGAAACAGACAGGTGAGGACAGACATGTGAGAGACAGACAGGGTGAGACACATACAGGTGAGAACAGACAGGGGAGAGACAGACAGGACAGAGAGAGTTTTCTATGTGCGTCAGAAAACACACACCCCCCTCACACACAGGGATGCAGCATCGCAAATATATCCACTTTGGAGTGGCTTCCGGGGACATACTACATATCAAATCACATCTACAAATCGAGCCGAAGCTAACAAGCATAGTCTCGACTGCCTAGCATGTGGGGAATGGGGAGAGAAAATCATAATTCGACTTTGAAGACTTGAAATGGCCATAAGTCATTCCAACAGGTGGGCATGCTTACCCCACTTGGTGTGTGCGTTGCCTCCGCCCCCTCCAAGGTGCACAGCGAGTTTGAAGCAAATTGGTGAATTTTTCAGTTAAAGGGACCTTTAAATGTATGTAATACACGTGGAATAAATACTATCTGTTGCCCAGGAGAGGGCGCCAAATCTTAGGGTTAAGGGTTAGGGTTAGGGTTAAGGTTAGAACCCTATATCCCCTGATAATAGTGATACTAATGAAACTATTTTGAAAACAATGAAGAGTTAACCGAGGAGGTCAGAGGTCGGCAGCCATGTTACTGTGCAGTGCATCAATGATATACTTGATTTTAAGATGAATATTCTTTGACTTTGATCTCCGGGCTTAGTTCAGATTCTGCTATGATTGCGTA
This sequence comes from Pogonophryne albipinna, assembly GCA_028583405.1. NCBI lineage: Eukaryota > Metazoa > Chordata > Actinopteri > Perciformes > Artedidraconidae > Pogonophryne > Pogonophryne albipinna. Next base: position 42,235 of record JAPTMU010000584.1, read on the forward strand.
CAATAGCACATTCTGAACAACCCCTGGGTTAGGGTTAGGGTTAGGGTTAGGGTTAGGGTTAGGGTTAGGTTAAGGGGCTATTTACCACCACACGTGTCGTTTACAATGTGTATATCTGGGGCTACGAGGTGGGCATCTGTACGGGACCTGCTCTGGGTGATAGCTTAGGCCCACGGCTATAATGTGTGAGAGATTTGGGCCCGGTGGCGGTCTTCCTTGTTACAGCAATTGGAGTTTTAAAACTTAAAACGGCCATAAGTCGTTCCAGCGGGTGGGCAACTGTAGCCCACTTTGTGTGTGCGTTAGGGTTAGGGTTAGGGTTAGGGTTAGGGTTAGGGTTAGGGTTAGGGTTAGGGTTAGGTTAAGGGGCTATTTACCACCACACGTGTCGTTTACAATGTGTATATCTGGGGCTACGAGGTGGGCATCTGTACGGGACCTGCTCTGGGTGATAGCTTAGGCCCACGGCTATAATGTGTGAGAGATTTGGGCCCGGTGGCGGTCTTCCTTGTTACAGCAATTGGAGTTTTAAAACTTAAAACGGCCATAAGTCGTTCCAGCGGGTGGGCAACTGTAGCCCACTTTGTGTGTGCGTTAGGGTTAGGGTTAGGGTTAGGGTTAGGGTTAGGGTTAGGGTTAGGGTTAGGGTTAGGGTTAGGGGTTAGGGTTAGGGTTAGGGTTAGGGTTAGGGTTAGGATAAGGGGCTATTTACCACCACACGTGTCGTTTACAATGTGTATATCTGGGGCTACGAGGTGGGCATCTGTACGGGACCTGCTCTGGGTGATAGCTTAGGCCCACGGCTATAATGTGTGAGAGATTTGGGCCCGGTGGCGGTCTTCCTTGTTACAGCAATTGGAGTTTTAAAACTTAAAACGGCCATAAGTCGTTCCAGCGGGTGGGCAACTGTAGCCCACTTTGTGTGTGCGTTGCACCCGCCCCCTTGCAGGTGCCCACCGAGTTTGAGGCAAATTGGAGCATTTTTCAGTTAAAGGGACCTTTAAATGTATGTAATACACGTGGAATAAATACTATCTGTTGCCCAGGAGAGGGCGCCAAATCTTAGGGTTAAGGGTTAGGGTTAGGGTTAAGGTTAGAACCCTATATCCCCTGATAATAGTGATACTAATGAAACTATTTTGAAAACAATGAAGAGTTAACCGAGGAGGTCAGAGGTCGGCAGCCATGTTACTGTGCAGTGCATCAATGATTTTAGATGAATATTCTTTGACTTTGATCTCCGGGCTTAGTTCAGATTCTGCTATGATTGCGTACAATAGAACATTCTGAACAACCCCTGGGTTAAGGTGGACACACACACACCCTCCCACACTCTCTCTCTCTCTCTCTCTCTCTCTCTCTCTCTCTCTCTCTCTCTCTCTCTCTCTCTCTCTCTCTCTCTCTCTCTCTCTCTCTCCCCACACACACACACACACACACACACACACACACACACACACACACACACACACACACACACACACACACACACACACACACACACACACACACACACACACACACACACACACACACACACACACACACTCTCTCTCTCAGGTGTACCTGCAGGTCTGCTATGGGTTCTGCCAGGTCTGGTCGGTGTGGATGGACTTCAGGTCGTTTGCACAGCGTCCAGTCATGTGCTTGACTTTAAATGCTTAACGAAGAGAGAAACAAAGTGAGAGACAGACAGGGTGATAGACAGACAGGTGAGGACAGACATGTGAGAGACAGACAGGGTGAGAGACGGACA